>JANHGL010009845.1:13290-26515 GCA_024611195.1 Ceyx melanurus | reverse complement strand
TGGGCTAGTTGAGGGTGTCCCTGCTCCCTGCAGGGGGGCTGCACTAGATGCCCTTTGGAGGTCTCTTCCAGCACTAACCATTCTATGATTCTATGATCTTCTAAACTTGCCTTTATTTCTCCTTGCCAGGTGGCTTAAAGAAGGGTCAGTTACAGCCGGCTCAGCCCAGCCTAAGGTATTCTGGCTTCTGCTTTCAGGCTCAGGTTTCACTGAAGAAAAACTGTTGTATTTGTGCTGCTTACAGTTAATGCCTTGTGATGCTTCCTGCTGGAACAGCCTGTTCTGTGTTAAGAATTAGCCCAACCATAATCCGAAATGATGCTTACATCTAAACAAGCTAATAGATTCTTAAGGTCCATTTCTCAATTGGAAAATATTGCTGTCAGTTACAGCATTAGTTCCAGCTCTCAAAATCTCCCAACTCTGCAAGTGCCCTGAGAAGGCTACATATGAAAAAAAAAATAAAAATCCCTTTTCTTCAAAATTCATTGTAATGGCAAAGACAAGAACTCTTCAGCTGGAGGGGAACAGCTGAACTGAGAGCCTTGCAGTGGAGGTGGATGCTGCTCTCCCAAATTTGCAGCCAAGCAACTAAATGAAACCCTCTCCTGGGACTGGTTTTGCATGAACTGTGGCAACACACACAGGAACTGTGAGCAAGACAAGGGGTGTCCTGACTTAATGTATTTGCTTTTATAGACTATTTCGATGAGGAAAAAATAATCTAATTACTATGATGGAGATGGCTAAATAATGTTTATCTCTCTTGGATTGGAACTGTTCCTACTGAGCTATTTTCCATCTTTCTTAGCAGTCTTCCCTATTAAGTATGAATTGATTACTGGAGGATAGGAAATTTTACAGTCCTTTATCTCCTGTTGAAAAGCATCAGAGGTTTTTGGTCTTGAAAGAGAGAATTATTCTTCTTCTTTTGAACAGGCGTGAGGTGAATGGCCATGGAGAGGATGGAAACGAGCTGCAGACCACACCAGAGTTCAGAGCACATGTTGCAAGGAAACTGGGAGCAATGCTAGACAGGTAGTGACAGGCAGGACTCCAGGCTTCTTCCATGCTGCCCATTCTGATGTGTGCTAAAAGGAAACAGATCTGAGTGCAGCCTGGTGAGAGAGGAGCAGTTGTTTCTCTTCCTATCTCCTTGATTCCTGTATTTAATGCAAACTTCCAGTATTCTGTGAACTGACCTGGCCCACGTGCTGTGCCCCTCTGGGAAAGACTTGCTGCCTGCCTCCTCTTGCCCCTGTGGTGAGGAAGAGGTGCCTTACCACCTTCAGCATTTAAAGGCTGGCATGAAAACCATTTATCCTTACAAGCTAAACCTGACTCAGGGTCATGCTGGCAGTGAGCATGTATTTATCATGCAAATCCAGCCCTGGAGAAGCAGGAATCCTGTGTTGGAGCTGGCTTTAGAAATGCTGCTCTGGAGTCATTCTGTTGGCACACCTTGTGAAGGGGGAAGGTGTGGCTTGCCCTGAGAGCAGGGAGGGGAGACAGCCTCAGTCCCAGGGGAGTAAGCTGTGTGCTACCTCCCTTGAGTCTCCTTTTCTAGAAGTACCCAGCCCGAGCTCAGTTTGTGCCTGATTTTTTCTGTTTAGTTTCATCACTGTCTCCAAGGGCTCACCAGGACCTCCACCAACTCCAGTGCTTCAGTCTGACTCTGCAGATGATGGTGAGTTCTGGTCACATCCCTGGGGCTGTTCTATGACCCTGTCAGTGAAATGATAACGAGTGGGATGGATCCTGTCACCACTTTTACACCCAACTGACCAACAAGCATGTGGAAAGAAGGATTTCTCTTGGCACTATGAAGGCTGTTGCTTTGCAGCTCTCATCTCTGTGCCTTGTCCTCCCAGGTGATGGCTGTTGAGCCCTGTAGCAGTGCCATACAGCAGTGGGGCTTCCCAGGGAGGTGGTTGTTGGTTTTGCTGTTGGTTGCTTTCTCCTCTGTTCTATATTGTGGCTAAAATCCCCCTTCACATATTTCAGGTTTTCGCCTGTTTTCTTCCTCTGTCCCTGGAGACTGTGGGGAGCCAGAGCCCTGCCCTGCAGCAAGGAGGAGACAGCCATCTAGCTCCAGGTGAGGTGGGGTCAGCTGCTTTGCTCCTCAAGTACTAATGCAGCCCACGTTTCAGAGGCAACTGGGACTCTTCTGAGGGAATAGGAAGCTGAAGAGCTCAAAAAGTGTGTATTTGTGACTCTTAGCAGACTTGTTCTTTTTGGAATGCCAGGGAACTAGTTCCCATCCTAATATGTGTAAAAAACCAAACCCAACAAACCAAAAAACACAAACAAAACCCAAATAATCAAAAAAAACCCAGCCAAACAACAAACCCAACACAAAACCACCAAACCAGACCCCTTCAAACTCTGTGGCTGCTGACTGTAGGTGTTGGAGCTGCAGGGCCACTGGGTGTTTATCAGGTGTCCTCAGCTGCCTCTGCTGACTGTGCTTTGAGTGACTGCAAGGCAAGTGTAACAGAGCTGCTTTTGTTACCTTTCTAGTGACATGGACAGTGACCAAGAGTGGCAGAGGTACCAGGAGGCTGCTGTGTCAGCCACAGATGTTCTGAGGCAAAGTGGTCTTCCTGCACTGCCCCAGGATTCCAGCCAGGATCAGAGTCAGGGTCACACAGAGCACAGACAGAAAAAAAAGAAGAAAAAGAAAATCAGAGGAGAGAAGAACATTCAAGAGAAAATAGACTCAGCAGAGGGTGACCAGATCTGCAAAGATTTGCCACGGTTGGTGTCTGCAAATGGACAGCATGAGAGACAGGGCAGCAAACAGACAGAGAGCTCAGTGTTGCCAGGAGCTGTGAAAAAGAAAAAGAAGAAGAAAAAAGAATGAAGATTTTGCTCTGCAAATGGCAGGTGATTATGGTGGATGAAGGATGCTGAAAAAAAAAAAATGCTAACAACAAGAGTTGCTGCAGAGGAGGGAAAATGAATGGGCAAAGTTCTGTTCTAAAAGCTCAGTGGCCTGAAAGTCTAATTAAGTCACTTCCTATGTTGTTGGCATCCCCTGGGGAAGGGAACATTGTTCTCCTAGCACAGCAGTTATCGGTGGTGCTGCTCATGCAGGCCTGGAGTAAAAGGATTAAACACTGCACAGGCTTGAATGCCAGAGGGATATAATCCTGCATCCCTCCTGGCCTGCTCCTTCTCACCATGAAACCAAACCTGTGTCCTGGAGAAAGTATATGATGAATTGAGTTTGGTTTACATGGCAACAGGTGATCAACTCCTTTTTCTCTTTGCTTCCCCCTGATCCTGCTAAGAATAGCTCCAGCCTGTGGGAGACTCATTTAGCAAGAGCATTCTGACAGCCATCAGGGTCTCCTTATATATTTTTTTTCCTGTGATCATCCCACCCTTGTTGAAACCTGCCATGTTACTAATCCCTCTAATCTGTCCCTCTCCAGGATCCTGCATATAAACAGTCTGCAGTGAGCTTCACAAACAGGTAGTTCTGTTCAAGGTGTGGCTGGTGAAATATCTTTTAATGTACAGTTGGTTGGTTGGTTGGTTTGTTTTTCATGGCATTTGTGATTAAATTTCCCTCCACTATTTGGCTTATTTCCTTTGGCAGGTTTTGTACAAGAGGAGCTTCCTGGCTGTGTTCAGGTGGCTCCCCCAGCAGACAGGGTGGGTGAAGATGTTTCTTTAGTTGGTGATCAATTTCCAATGTGAAATTGCTTTGGGAAGGAATTAGCCCAACTGAAAAAGTCACTGTTTCTGTTCTTACTTTGTTTGCCTGACTTTTGTCTCTGCAATACAGTGAGGTTTGGTTTGGCTCTTCTGGTTTTATCTTGTTGGGTTTCAGCAGCAATCCCTGGAGTCAGGAGCCCAGAAAGCTAGATTAGCAAAACCAAAGTAGTGAAGTGCTGCTCTCTGAGCATGGGGAAACACAGGCTGTTTTCTTTCTTGCTCTAAGATCCTTGCTGGTTTTTAATCAAGAAAATCCAGTTGGCATCCACAAATGGAAAAGCCAAGCAGAAAGTTGGCTTGTGATCCAGGTGAATGTGCCAGCAGAAGTTACTTGTCTTATGGGCTGTTAAAACTTCAGTAGACTGGAGGTAGCACCTGAGGTTTCAAAGGCATAGTGGTCTAACCATTACCTTTTGATTTAAGATTATTCTTTTTACTCTAACCAGAAATGTCTTTACAACCAGTGCATGTAGGAGATGAAGAAAATGATTCTAGGATCAAATTCAGCATATAATCTAGTTCCTGCAATTAGTGTCTGGGGGTTGATGGCATCTAGAGGAAGTTCTTATCAACACAAACTGTAAGGGATTCAGAAATTTCCAGATCTAAGTGAGGGGTTCCATTTCCATCCCTGTCACAGTTGAAAGAATAGCTCCATTTTGGTCACAGACACAAGAAGATGTCAGCTGGGGCTTTTGTCATGTCTAGCTAGTGATGTGTCAGTGATCTGAGTGTTGAGAGTAAATGGAGAAGGGAGCAATCATTAGAAGAGGAATGACCCAAGTGGATCCTCAGGGCTAAAAGCCTTTAGTAGTGCAAGATTCCTAGACCCTGGGGTAATTGCATACTGAGAAATACAGAATGCAGCCTCACAACATGAGCTGTGTTCTGCAGGGTGAATCCAAGCTGAGGACAGGCCACAGACACCTTGCAGTACTGGGGAGCAGTGAAGGCCATTCCCCAGCTCATCCAGTGGGGCACAGGAGATGTGAATCCAGAGAACTGCAGTCTCCTCACTGCTGTTCAACTTTAATTTCTGCATTTAAAACAAAGCAGAGCTATACCAAAACAACCAAGCCATTTCCACTAGGATAGCATGATTTTAGAGCAGGTCATTTTTAACTGAGAATTGTGTGGTGGCTTTGTAGTTAATTAAAGGATTTGTAGCTTGTGGGCAGTGATCCCAAACTGACAGGTTTGTGCCAAGCCATTCCTGAGTCTGTTTCTTGGTGGTGCTCAGTGCAATGTCAGGAACCAGGTTCTCTCCTCCAAGATAGTTATTTCTCACAGTTCCCTCTGGTCCTTCCTTCCAGCAGAGGAGGTGTTCTGAAGGTGGTGTCCCTTCTTTGGCAGCTTTGCTCTCTGCTGTTGGCAGGGCCCAGCTTGATGAAGCCTTTGCAGATCCCATCAGCACCCTGCTGTTTATGCCATGTTACATCCAATCCCTGACTGGATGGGTTTCCTTGGGCAGCCTCAAAAGGGCATCTGGTCATTCCAGGCTGGCTTGTGGGCTTTGAGTTTATTTGGGTTGTGGGGAGGGCAGTGGATCTCAGCAGTGCCAGCATCATCATTCCATGGCTTCCCTCCGAGCTGGAGGCGACTCCTCGCACGGGGGCAGCCCAGCAGGGGCTGTGGCTGAGCACAGCAGCCTTTCCTGCCCACAGAAGGGGTGTTGGCACACACAGTGGAGTTGCAGCTGGCAGCTTGGGCAGGGCAGTCACCTCGAGCTGACTGTTGGTTACTGAGTGGAGGATGCCATCTGTGTGGAGATGAAGGTCTCGATGACGTTGTGAGTGGATGGCAGCAGCTGGCTGTGGCTGCTGGTGGAGTCAGAGCTCTGGTACAGCACCAGGCTGCTGGAGGACACTGTCAAAGGCACAGGCAGAAGTTAAGGACAAACTTGCACTGCACTCACCTTGTGTGTACACACTCCCATTTCCAGCAAAACTGAGCTTTCCTGGCACTGAGGCATAACTCCTCTTTCTGGTTTGTCTGCCCTAGCTGAAGTCCATGGCTAGTCTGAAAACACTGAGGGCAACAATCTTCAGTTTTGAGGATTCTAGTTGATTGTTAATGTCCTAGTTCTCTTAAAACTGGGAAAATACTACTGGAAGCTCTTCATGTCTTGGGCTTTTCAGCCCTGAGAACTGCCCACAGGACTGGATCTACATCAACACTTGAGTTTGTCAATGTTTTTCTTTTCCTCCCTAGAATCTGCAGGGTTCCATCTCCACAGCCTGACCTTACACAGACTGTGCTCTGAATCTTTTCCTTGTATCAGCTTTTTAACCCCCCCCAGACACTGGTAGAGCCCTCTTAGGGAACTATGAGCCCCAGCTACCACTTCCTAACTGGGTTTTGCAGTGTTGGCAAGAGAAAGTGAGCAGTGCACGGGCTAAGGCAGTGGTGGTTCCTGCTCTTACCAGCAGGGCTGGAGGTGAGGCGAGGGCCTGGCTGCAGGTGCTGGATGGGTGTGTCTTGGTTCTGTAAATGTATCGTTGGTGCCTGTGACACTGGTGTGTGCATCCCAGACTCTGTGTGGGTCTCTGACTCGGGTGTGAATGCCTAGAGGGGGGAAAAAAAGAGTTAACAGTGCCTGGTCTCTGTCCCTCTTTCTACAAGAGTGAGCAGGTGCTGTTTCCAAGGAGATTAAATACTCCTTGGTGGTGCAGTGAAGAGCTTGCTCTAAAGCCTCCAGTATTGCAGCTGGTACCAGCAAGGTGAGGAGATAAAGATCATCCTGCTGGGATGGCACAGACCACACACCCCAGAACTCTGACAAGCAAGGAGCTACCTGCAGACTGGTGCAGCTGCAGGGCTGGGGGACAAAGTTCAGTGCTAAAGGCTGTTACCTGTTTAGTCGGTGTCAGGTTAGTCAGGCTGCTGAGATTGGCTGTGTCTGTTATCACCATGGTCTGTGGTAAGAGGCCTGTGTGCGTGTACTGGGCCACCTCAGTCTTGGGGCCGTAGAGAGCTGTGCAGAAAAGAAAACAAGATCAGCTGGATGCTGGAGCTTGGCACTGGAGGAACAGGGAGATGAATGCAATAAAAAAATCCTTTCCAAACTGCAGCAAGGATGCTAGAAGAGGAAAGCAGAGAGCTGCAGGCCCAAGGACCCAGCAAATGCTCCCCAACAGGCTTTTCTCTGCCTCCCTCAGCAGAGGAGTTGCTGTGCTTACCGTGGGGGTTCTGTATCTGGGCCATGGTAGCCATGAAGGGGCTCTGGTTGATGTGGCTCTGCACTTGCTGCATGAGGGGCTGCTGGTAGGATGGGTGCAGTTGCTGGGAGAACTGGACGGGCTGCAGGGTAGTGAGGCTGCTCCCCATGCTGTTTATTACAGGTACACTCTGGGGCTGTGTTGAGGCCAGGCCTGAAAAACAAGGACTGGTGACAGTGGTGTCCCAAACTCTGGGAGGAGTGTGGCCAAAGTAGCCAGTGTTGACCCAGGGGGAGTTTGGGATCCTCCTTTTCAGGTGTTCCAATGAAATTCTGTTCCTAATCACAGATGACATGCTCATGAAAACAAAATGGGAGTGTGCAGAGTGTACAGTGCAGAAAACCTCTGACTGCCAGTGTTTGTTCCTGTGTGCACCCTTGTGTGCCAGTGGAGATCCCTTGTGGCTTAGTGATCACCTGAGACAGAGTTCCAATGGGGACACCTTGCTCTGGAGAAAACTCAGAGCATCATCTCTGTCCACTTCATTTTATTCTCTTTTTATGGAGCTGTTGGCACAGGCAGAGCTCTGCTGCAGCTCTCCAGGCACATGGAATGGAGTTGAAGCTGATTTTCCTGATTTTGTGGGCTGACAAATGATGGAATTTGGACCAGTGAAAAAGGAATAGAAGGTTTCACCCCTTGCTGTCCATATCCCACAGCTGTCCAGGCCCTGTTCCTGTAAATCAGCAAGTCTTTCCAGTACTGAGAGATTTCCACACAGGGGAAATTTCCATATTTTTTTTTTTGCCCAGAATTGGAATCCATATCATAATCTTAGGTATAAATGAGGCAGTGGAAATGAGTTCACAGCTGTCACCATGGAAGAAAATAAGGCCTCTTTCTTCCTGGGAGGAAAGTGTAAGAGGAGAATACATTGAATTTTACTTTTATCTATTGAGATGTAATTTGGCAGTAGACTAATCTTGGAATGAAATCTCATACTAGTCCAGGAAAGCTGTTAAAGTGAAAAATATATATACAAAAAGAAATAATAATGACTGCTCTGGATTCTAAAGGCATATGCTGCTCTTTGCAGGAAGCAGAACAGGGTGTTTTGCCTTCCAAGCACTATGAACATGCTTCAGTTGTCATTGTTTTAATGAAGCATTTCTGTTTGTATTTGGGAAGATGCAGAGCACCAAAACAAAACACTGGTGTAGGAAGAGACTGCAAAAGTCCCTTGCTTTTAATATTTAGATTTGTGTAACTGAATTCTGAGGTGAATAAGGAATATCTGTCCCCCAGTTCCATTGGCACTTGCAAGCAGTGCTGCTGAACATCCCCCAGTGCCTACCCCTGCCAGCTCAGTCCCTGGAAAGGAGGCAGGAGGTTCTAACAATGCAGCAGCTCCTTCTGTGAGTGCTGCTAAGCAGAGTCCCTGCAGAGCACTCACCTATCACCAGGGTGGAGGCAGCAGTGTTGGTGAAGGCTGGTGCCAGGGATGGGGTGTCTCCAGCTCCAATGGCCATCACACCTGGCAGAGAGGCCATGATCAGGTTCTGAGTTTGCTGGCTCAGGGCGTGTGGGTTTTGCTCCAGGCTGTGCAGGGCAGTCAGGGTGCTGACAGGAGGGAGGGTTCCTCCAGGGGCAGAGACCTGTGTGGAAGGAGGACAGTGCAAATGCCACCTGCAGCAGGGTGGGAGTGGCAGGTCCTAGAGCTGTGGCCAGGGTCCTGCTCCCTCTGCCTGCCTGCTCTTGCCTTGCTGGTTAGACAGACTCCCTGCTGGCTGGGTGCAGTTCCCCTGTGCCCATTCACTAGCTAGCTAAGGTTGGCTGGTGGCTTCCTGACAGAAAATCCTTGCTGGTGCAGTTATTTCACATGTAGAAAACCATTAGGGGGTTGCAAACAGGAATGAGATGACCCCACTGCATTCTCTACAGGCAGATTTCTCTTCTGGCTGAGGGTAGATGATCCTCCAGCAAATGAAGAGGCTCAGGTAATTTTACACAGTGATTTTAGCTGCAGAGTTCAACACAACCCAGGAATTCCTTTTTTCCCTCTGGGAAAGGCCTGTCATTGCCCTTTCACCCAGTGTCTTCCAGTGGACAGTGAGTAAAAACTCACAAGATTTTTAGAAGAGTTGCTGAAATATTTCCTTTGACCTTTTTCTCCTACAGTCTGTTCTCCAGGCAGCATTACCTGGCAGTTCCTTGCTGTCAGAGAGAAGTACCTGTTAGATAGGACAGGATTGCTTTTGTGTCTTGCTGATTCAGCCTGTACTTACACTGAGCACTGTACTGTTTTCTCACCTCTAAAATGCACCATGTAACCCGTGCTCTAATGGGCTGTGAGTTTACAGTGCCCTTTAGAGACCTTTACCTGAGTACTGGGGAACAGAAAAACCCCATTCTATTAATTTGGCTTGTAGAGAAAGCTCAATACTTGATATTTTACTGGGTTGTGGTTTTTTCCTCCCCTCAGATAAAAAGCTGTAAGGAACCTTTAGGAAGAGTGAGCACCAGCAGGTTAAACAGTGGGACAGATCATCTGGATACCAGTTTTAGAAGACAACTGTAGAAGATTTGCAGCACCTCATGAAAGCCTTTTTTTCTTCAAACCAGAAAGGCAGCAAAGTGAGTGACTGATGAGATTGAAATCATTTATAGTGAACTTAATTTAGCCTGAGGCCAGTATGCACTAATGCAAGCTTCTTCCAACTGTTTCCCTGGAAGCAAGGAAACATGTGCAGACCAAAAATGCTCAGTCGTGTGGTTCTAGTGCTTTGTGCTAACTGTGCAGGAGAAGGTGTAGTCAGATCTCAGAAGGAGATTGGCTTTGAGAAGCAGATTGGAGCAATCTGGGCACCCAGCACGTGTCTCAGTGGCATGTGCTGCTTGTTCATTTCTATGGGTAAGATAAAGTTTGAGTCTCTGTCCTGTTAACTCCTTTGGTGTCTGATCAACTCTCTTGAGATGGGTAGAGTTCAGATGAGTGTGGAGATGAGAACCTCAAGGGGGAAAGGAGGAAACAGGTTTCCTGTGAAGAAGGAAACCATGCCACACCTTGAGCTCTGCTGTTTCAGAACAGATGTCTCCCCATGAGGACATGGCTGTGCTTCTTGCTGTCATGCTCTAATGCCCACCCTCACCAGCTGCCCAGAGGGCACCTGCATCTCGTGTTCATGTCACAGTGCAAAGTTGTGTCATGTTGCTGGTGGTGGTTTTAAGAGTACTGCAGGGAAAACTACTTCTGAATAGTCCATATTTTGACCACAGGCAGAGGACCCAGAGTCCTCCATGCACCAGAGCTTAAGTATACATCACTTACCAGCTTAGTGTCTGTGCTCAGTAGGTTCTGGCTGGGCTCCAGCCCAGGGGGAGACACCTGATGCAGAATGGTTTGGGTGGTCACCATGGAGCTGTTGCCATGGTGGTTGCTGCTGGAGGACTCTGCCTCGCTGGCTGGCTGCTGGTTGTACCTCACCCCTGCAACAACAGGAGGGAAACTGGTTGTCAGGAGTGAGGAACTGAGACCCTTTGGTGAGTGCTGAATTTGCTCCCTTTGCAGACACTTGGCTTTAGCTGTTAGAGGCAGAGCAGAGTGGGCAGTAGGACCCAGGAGAACAGGCATTCTCACCACTCTGCCCTCACTTGCCTTTGGAGCTGGGTGCAACTGCTGCCTCAAATCCTGACTGTAAGGCTGTGTGTGCTGCAGGGAGGCAGCAGGGCTCACCAGTCACCCTTCTGGCTGTGAGGGTAGAGAGGAGGCAGTCTCAGTGAGATATCTTTCCCCAGAGTGAGGGCAGCCCTGGGCTGTGAGGCATCTTTCTGGATGCAGAAGGACCTTTCCTGATGGCTGAGAGCCCTGTCCCAGTTGGGTGCTGATGTGCACTGGCAAGACCAGGAGGCACACGTGTGTGCAAGGGTGGAGTGGTGACAGTCAGGGGGTGGCTCCCTGCCTGCCAGCTGCCAGGGAGTGCCAGAGAGGGAGGAGATGTGACTGCAAGTTCTGTCACTGAAATGTGTCACCCTTGCCATTCTAGCCACTCTAGCCCTAGGGTTGTCACCAGTGATCCTCCCTTGGAGCAAGTCTCTGGATCCACCTCCTAAAGGGGTGGATCTGGGAGCTGGGTTTGGTGGCAGGGTCTGGGGAGGTTCAGCCCTGCCTCTGTCACCCCTCCCCCTGTTTCTTACCGTGAACTTTGGTGGGTGAGAGAGCAGATGCTGGCTGGAGAGAAGAGGAGTTGTGAGGGGTCAGGGGAGGAGCAGGGGTGGGCTGTGGTCCACTGAAGGTGTCCATGGCCAGCTTGTGCCTGAAGGCCTCCTCCTTCCTGCGGTTGGCAAACCAGTTGTAAACTCTCACCTCTGTCACCAGGTTTGAGCCCAGCCCCTGGGCCTGAGATGGGGAAACACCTCTCTGAATACACTCTGCCCTGGTGGGGGGAAGCACAAGAAGAGCCTTGCTGAGCTGGGCTTAGGTCAAGTGTGCAGCCCTAAGTGGCAGTGGTGTGGCACACTGTGTGGGAGGATCCTGCCAGGAAAAGCAGGACATTGCTGGGCCTGTGTGCACACTTGTGCCATTTCATTCAAAGGTGGCTGGTGTGCCCCCTGTTGTACCCACAGCTGCCTCTCAAACACCAGGAGCACTGAGGCTCTGCTGTGCCCCCCTTCCTCAAAGCCAGACACCATCCTACCTGTTACATTCTTCCACCAGTGCCTCTCTCTCTTCTTTGCTGGGGTTTTTCTGCCTCTCATACGCTTGGAATAGGATCTGTTGTGAGGCAGGACCCCACTTGAAACGATTTCTTCTTCCCTTCTTGGTGGGCAGGTCATCTCCCATGGGTTCCTCTGTCAGGATACCCTGGCCAGCATGTGTGAATTCTGCAGGTACAAAGGGGCAAGGGAATTTGCTTTCTGGAAGCATTTCTATTCAGGTGCCCAGCAGGCCCAGTGCAGGTACCCTTGGAGAACGCATTGGGCTAAGTGCAGGGTTTGAATCTAAATGAGGTGGAAATAAAAGTCCCATAATCTGCAAAAACTGGTTAAGATGTTCCTAGCAGGGCCATATGTCCTTTCTCTTGGACACATTGCATCCCTGCTCCTGCCTTGGAGTGGTGAAAGCAAATGCTGCTGAGTTTACACTGACTGTGACTGGAGCTCTGCTTTCCAAAACCACCCAAAGGCCAAGGTTTCATTTTACTGTAACCCACAGATAGAAAATTAAGACAGTCTCATGACTCTTAAGGTGCAAGCTGCAGGGGAGGCTTCCCAGTGATGGAGGGGCCTGGAAGGCAGGAGGTGAGAGCCCACTGCAATTTCTGGCAGGGAGTGCAGCAGCCTTTTGCAGCCAGAGGAACTGTTGCTTTAGCTGAAATTGCAAAAGCAATTCCATCTCTGCCATCTGGCCGCTAGTCAGGGTGGGTGTGGAGCTCAGCTGCAGATGGAGAGTGTCAGTTTGTTCTCCTCAGCCTGTGGAGGGTGGGGGTGCAGCCTGCATCATGAGGGGGGGTTTGCATGTACTGATGGCTTCCACCTCAACACTGAATATCGACCCAGACTGCTGGAAGTGGCTTTTCCTGGATAACAGAGGAAGCAAGGGTTGTCAGGGCAGTGAGGATGGCAGAGGTCTTAGGGGAGAGGCAGGGGAGCAGTTGTCGCCATACTTACGCTGGGCCACCTCTCGCTGCTTGCGGACGTACCAGGTGTAGAGGGCTGCCCTCTTCTGGGTCTTCATGGGAGTGCCCTTGTTGAGGTGCTGGGAGAGGTGGGATTGGTTCAGGCCAGTGGTGTCCACCACCTCCCGCTGGGGGATGTTGTGCTGCTGCAGGTAGGATTTCACCATCTTTGCCACACGCCACGGATCCTCCCTGCCAGGAGAGAGACAGAGAGGAGATGGATTCTCAGGAGATGGAAAACTGGGATTCCAGGGAAGGGCTTTCTGAGATGCACCTTGCAAGGGAGGCCTTGTGTCAGCTGGCTGCATGAGGGAAAGCTGCTCCTCAGTTCAGTGCCTTGTTCAGTCCTGACTCTGCGCACAAGGCATTAGATATGAAGCATGAACTTCCCTAAAGTGTTCTCTGGAAGCATCTTGGTCTTCCCTTGCAAGGGGACTCTTTGGTTATCAAGTCTGTTCTGGCTATTCAGTTGTCATCTGTAAATGGTAGATGGTGCTGATCTTCATTCCTGGTAATATTATTATTACTGTGGCTTCCAGGATGTCAGGAGGGCTGCAGGAAAGCTGGGGAAGGACTTTTCTGGCTATGGGTTAGTGACAGGACTGGAGGGGATGGATTAAAACTAGAGCTGGGTGGATTCAGATCAGACATGAGGAAGAATTTCTTCCC
>JANHGL010009842.1:0-12405 GCA_024611195.1 Ceyx melanurus | reverse complement strand
GGAGCTGCGCCGGGGTTATGAGACCGTCAGTGCGCAGAAGAGGCTGAGCAACGGAGGTAACGGGAAACCGGGTTTCACCCCCGCGGGAAGGGCGCGGCGGCAGCGGCTACGAGGACCTGCGGGAAGAGGCGGGCGGGACCTGCCGCTGCCAGAGCGGCTTCGGTTTATGTTGCTTACGGTCGTGGGAACCGGCGGTCGTTCCTCCCGGTGTGTGTTCAGGCAGCTGTGTGAGTGCGCACCTGTGTCCATCCATACACGCGCACGCATATATATGTAAATGTTCATGTGCGTGCATACACACATAAAATATGTATATGTGCACAGGTATAAACCTATGCACCTCCTAACTTCCAGCTCCCTCTCCTCTGCGGAGGGCGGCCGCCACGGTCCCAACGCGGGCTGTGCCCCATCGAGCGGGAGGCATTGTTCCTCCCCGATGTGCCCGGTGCGACCGGGGAATGGTAGCAACCGCTCAAGAAAGGTTCCCGCGGAGAGTGCGGGGACGATGCCGGTCTACAGTGGAAGGGATGGCGGAGACAGAAAGCTCGGGCCGGCCCCGCACCTGTTACCGCGGGCGGGAACACACAGCAACAGTCCTGGCGACGGAGAGAGCAGGTGCCCGGCGCCCGTCGGGGCGCTGCAGGAACCGTGCTCAAGGATGCGATGGGGAGACGCGGAGAGCGACGGGGACAGGCGTCATGGGCAGCCATCCGTCCCTGCGTCTCACCCTCCCCGAGGTGGCAAATGTGCTTGGGGTTTTTTGTTTGTTTGGGGTTTTTTTTGTTGGTTGGTTTGCTTTGTTTTGTTTTTGTTTTGTTGGGTTTTTTTGTTTTGTTTTGTTTTGGTTGATTGGGGTTTTTTTGTTTGTTTGTTTTCTTTTCTTTCCTTAAGACAAACAGCTTGGTCTGCCCTTGGCGTTCTGCTGCGGTGGCCTCCCGCTCATGTAATCTTCTTATATTCCTCGCTAACATCAGCGAGTTACATAATGGCATTCGAACATATGTCAACTTAATTATAAGGCAGGACCGCGGAGACAATTAAAACTTTGCGCTGGCACCGTGGGGAAGCTGGGGCTTCCCTCGGGAGAGGACGGATGACGAGGAGAGGCGGGAGGGAATCGAGCGGCTTTTTCCCGCGGGTCGCTGCGCGGGGCTGCGGCCGCTGTTCTGGGTGCTGATCCGGCTCTTTTCTGTCTCCGCGTCGCAGAGGCTCACCATGACCAAGTCGTACAGCGAGAGCGGGCTGATGGGCGAGCCCCAACCCCAGGGTCCCCCGAGCTGGACGGACGAGTGCCTCAGCTCCCAGGACGAGGAGCACGAGGTGGACAAGAAAGAGGAGGACCTGGAGGGACTGCATGGCGAGGTCGAGGAGGATTTGCTGCGGAATGGCGAGGAAGAGGACGAGGAGGACGACTTAGATGAAGAGGAGGAAGAAGAAGAGGAGGAGGAGGACGACGACCAGAAGCCCAAGAGGCGGGGTCCCAAGAAGAAGAAGATGACCAAGGCGCGCATGGAGCGTTTCAAGCTGCGACGCATGAAGGCCAATGCCCGTGAACGCAACCGCATGCACGGCCTGAATGCAGCCCTGGACAACCTGCGGAAGGTGGTGCCCTGCTACTCCAAGACACAGAAACTCTCCAAGATCGAGACCCTGCGTCTGGCCAAGAACTACATCTGGGCCCTCTCCGAGATCCTGCGTTCGGGGAAGAGCCCCGACCTGGTCTCCTTCGTGCAAACCCTCTGCAAGGGCCTGTCGCAGCCCACCACTAACCTGGTGGCCGGCTGCCTGCAGCTGAACCCGCGGACTTTCCTCCCCGAGCAGAGTCAGGAGGTGCCACCCCACGTGGCGGCGGCGGGCGCGCCCTTCCCGGCCCACCCCTACCCATACCAGTCGCCCGGCCTCCCCAGTCCTCCCTACGGCACCATGGACAGCTCTCATCTCTTCCACCTGAAGCCGCCGCACTCCTACGGTGCCGCGCTGGAGCCCTTCTTCGAGAGCGGCCTGGCGGAGGGCGCCAGCCCGGCCTTCGACGGGCCGCTCAGCCCGCCTCTCAGCGTCAATGGCAACTTCTCCTTCAAGCACGAGCCGGCCGCCGACTTCGACAAGAGCTACGCCTTCACCATGCACTACCCCGCCGCCGCCGCCGCCGCGCTGGCCGCCGCGCCCGCCCACGCCGCCATCTTCCCGGCCGCCGCCTCCCGCTGCGACATCCCGGTCGACGGCCTGGCGCCCTACGAGGGCCACCCCCACCACGAGCGGGTTCTCAGCGCCCAGCTCAACGCCATCTTCCACGACTGAGCATTCCCCCGCCGCGGGAGGGGGAGAACCGAGCCCCGCCGCCCACCGGCGGCCACCGCCTTGTTTACAGGGGGCAGCCGGCGAGTCCCGCCGCTGCCTTCGGGGCCGCCGCGTCCCTGCTCACCTGCTGTCTTGCTTCCGCTACTCGGAGCGATGCTGTAAATCTGGGGTAGGGGCACTGGGATCGCGTCAATTACCTGATCGGGATAACAAAATCACAAGCAATAATTAGGATCTATGCAATTTTTAAACTAGCGATGGGCCAATTACAAAATATATATGAAATCTCTATTTTTCAACCAACGTTTTACTACTTGTTACCTTTCCCATGCTGAATTATTTTGTTGTGATTTTGTACAGAATTTTTAATGACTTTTTATAACGTGAATTTCCTATTTTAAACCATGCAGCTTCATCAATTTTTATACATAATGGAAAGGTAGAATTATATCTAATTTATACAAAATAATTTAACTAATTTAAACCAGCAGAAAAGTGCTTAGATAAGTTATGTTGCCTTAGCACTTCTTTCCTTTCAAATAGTTGAAGAAAAAAAAATGCACAATCCGGGCAATTTATTTCCCATTAAAATCTGTTGTGGGTTTTATTTTGTTTTGTTTTGTTTTGTTTTCTCTCTCTCTCTTTTTTCTTTTTTTTTCCTTTTTACTTTCCCTCCTACAACAGGAACCAGATCCCCTAGATCTTGAGAAGATATACGAACGAGAGACTTATTTTCTATTAAAACATATCAATTCAACACATTACTTGCACAAACTTGTATATAAAGATTATAAGCAAATGCCAACACCCTTTTTAAATCAAAAGCTGCTTGACTATCACAATTTGCACTGTTTCATTTTAGTCTTTGAACCCCTTGGCATTCCGTGATTTTTTTGAAGAGAACTTGAAGATGTTAATGTTTCCAGGCGATATAAATGCATGATTTTATACATGTTCACACATTCCATGGTTGTCATATGCTCATTTTATAAATCGGAACCTAAAACTAATCAGGTTGTTAAAGTCGGGCTATATACCTATTGTAGTCGATTAGTACGGTAGCTTGAAACAAATTCAAACCATTTAATCCGTAATTAGAACAATAGCTATTGCATGTACAATGCAGTCCAGAATAAGTGCTGTTTGAAATGTAATGCTGGTTCAACTGGAATCAATCTGTACTGTAATTTTGTTTGTAATCCTGTATATTATGGTGTAATACACACTGGGATTTTAGATAAACATCCATCCTTTGGCAGCAACATAGTATTGAACATTTGGTCGAATGTTGCATTTCTCCTTAAATGTGATTTTTTTAATTATTTTTTTTTTTTAGTGTAATTCCTATGGGATTATTGTTTTATTCGCATAGCTCATGAAAGGTGCAACAGTTATTATTTGTAGAATAAAATGGACTAAAAAAAAAAAAAGGACACTGATTCTTTACTTCTCTTGAGGGGATCTGGAAGGTGTGGGGGGATTTTGTCAGTTTGTTTACAGTGCATCCGACCATTTGCAATGCTGATTTCTCGAATTAGGGAAATGGGGGCAGAAACGCCGCTCGCCTGGGAGCTGCAGTTGCTGGAATGGGCTGAGCCGAGCGCATCGCACCCGCTCGGGCGGCCCGCGGGCAGCCAGCTCGGCTCGGCTCTTCTCAGCCCAGCCCAGCCGCCCGCCTGCCCGCGGGTCTCCCCTCCCAAGACGCGGAAGGAGCGCTGGGGTGGTCCACGGTACCGACGGGGCTCCTCCTGTCCATTCGGGAACGGTATACTGGCAAATGCTGTCTCAGTGCTTCTTCTACCGCAAGCCAGCCTTGGATCCAGCGCTATCGATTTGCCATCTCCTACTCGTCCCGGACGAGAAAGATGCTTTTCTTTAATCTTCACTGATTATTCTGGGGTTCAAGAAACCCGGAGATACAACCTGCAGCAGAGCAATTCCCGTAATAACCAGGAGTAATTATCAACAGGTCTTGCCTCTGACCCTCACGAACAGATTTAAATTGTTCCCTGAAATACCTTAAATAAATCTGTCATAAAGCAGAGGTATATCATAAATAAGATTTAAATCCGTCAGAGAGTGATGAGGCTTTCCTATGGATGAGGGCATTTTTTTTTCCACAAGAAATCAAGGTACTGACGTCTATTTTAAAAGGTGTTTATAGCTGTGGAAATCCAACACGTAAGAGTTGCAAACCTGTATTAGTACTGCATCACCCTCACTGCCAATCTTCTGTGCAAAAACACGTCAAACATTAATTGCAACGCTGGCTGATACATTTTGCAGCATCTTCCCGCATTTTGCCTGAGCCTGCAACTCCACACTACAAAACTTTGCTGCGTCTGAAAAGGAAGAAAGCAAAAGGCAACTTTTCAAGCACCCCGTTAACCTCTCCCAGTCAGTGGCAACACCGCTAACTATGCCCTAGGTAACCCGAGGGGGGAAATGAATGACAATTTTTTGGATAATATTGAAAAAGCTGACCCAGGCTTACTTGCTTTTTGGTTATGTACTGCCTTCTCAAACGTAAGGATTCTTCTAGTCAGTTAAGGGGCAACTCACATGCCACCATCTTTTATTCAAAGGCAGGCACAGATGTTCCTTCTGCAGGGGAGGTTTTAATTTATGAAAATGATATTGTTTATGCATGAATGCACTCTGCATAACACACAGTACTTCCATCTGATGAGAGAAATACCACAGAACCAAAGCCAATGTCAGGAACATATTCTGCAAATTTAGTTGCTTAAATGTTTAATGAATATTTGGAAGGCATTTCCAAACCACAAGAAACCTTTTCAGTTACCTTTTTTTTTTTTTCCACAGTTAATAACAAAATTCAACTCCTCTAGCCAGTGCAATTTACCTAAAAGATCTACCTAGGCTATCTGTTTGCTACTGTAATACTTTAAAGAAAATAATATTTTACTATTATGAACAACCTAATAAGGAAAATTAATTAGACATTCTAGTAACTAGAGGCTCCATTTTACAAATCACTTGTGAGATTTTCGTTACTTCAATTAGTTTATGGTTTCTTTCCACCCACCCTTCTAAAATATTGGAGATGTGTCACCATGTGTCCATCCCTCCCCAGCCTTTGCCGCTGCTTCTGATGCCTCCCTATTTATTTTTTCTTACTGTTAGTATCAAGCCAAATCTTTAAATCTCTGCTCATGACTCCCACAGGAAGGTCTATCAAGGTCTCTTTCAAAGGAAAGAATTACTCACACTGTTCTCCTATAACCCATCTCTAATTAACTAAGGCTATAGTGGGATTACCTAACT
Source organism: Ceyx melanurus (assembly GCA_024611195.1). Lineage (NCBI taxonomy): Eukaryota > Metazoa > Chordata > Aves > Coraciiformes > Alcedinidae > Ceyx > Ceyx melanurus. The sequence continues at coordinate 6,819 of JANHGL010009842.1, read as the reverse complement.
TCCGCATGCAGAGGTAATTCTGGGGTTGAGTCATATCCACGCACATACTGGGTCATCCAGCACAAACCTAGGGCTCTATTTTTATGGCTTGTTGGGATGAGTGGCATTTTCAGTCTTTATGCCATGTTTCTGACAGCAGAAATTGTTTTGCCACCAGTCATGCTTGAGGAGATCCTGATGCAATCACCGCAGGTACAGTGCATGAAAAACATTCACAACTTGCAGCTTTTCCCTTCATGGTTTTCTGACACAACCAAAGTGGACCTGGAAGTTGTAGACCCATTGTTGTCTGCAATACAACTGAGGTCCCATCTTCAGCAGAGGGATCCGAAATGGTGGGATTCGAGGTTACATCCACCTGGAGACTGAACCCTCAGGTTTAACATAGTCCAAATGATAAATGAGCCTTAACATCATCAGACATTGGCCCAATGACTTCAGGAGGACTCCCCACATGAAACAAAATAGATGCAAGGAGAGCCAAGATTCCTGAATTCACCAGAAGATAATGGAGCATCACTATCTCCAAAAATATACAGTTCCATAATTTTAATAAACTAATATTAAAAATCATCATACAATTCCAGAGGTAATAGGAATTCATAGAAATATTTCTAAACTAACTCCCAAGAGCAAGTAAAACAAATTTTCTCATCTGAACAATAAAATTTCTTGCAACTGTTTTAGTATTGTAAGTGATCAAAACTGGATCCGCCACAACCTTAAAAATGTCTTTTGACATATTGAAAATACTGGTCTTTTTTTTTTTTTTTTCAAGGAAAAAACATGGTCCTCAGTACAATGAACCATTTTACCAAGTAGTTTCAGAAATTACAGAATTAAATTATCTTATCTTGTTTTCATATAAAGTATCTGAAGATAAAAAAAAAAATACAAAATCCATGCGGTTCTTATTCCTATTGAGGAAAAGCAGAAATAAAAGTTGGATTTCTGCTGGTGCTATATGAGGGAAAATAATGGAAAAATTTGACTTCATTTTTATTGACCAAGATGGCTTGTGTCGTAATTATTTAATAAATTATAAGTGGTCTACCCTCTTTCCTTAGATGTAAATCCCATATTACAAAATCATTTGAAAAACATAGTACATTAAGATGTTGAAACAGTGAGCTGAAGATCTACAAATAGACTTATTTAAATATGTACATAAGTGTTTTTTAAATAATTCATATATGTATTTAAGAAACTGTCATAAGCTATGCAATACAAAATTAAAACTGACAATGTTCTCAAAGCATTCTCTTAAGTATTTAGGTTGCCTACAGGGTATGTAAAACAGAGAATATCAGCCCTGGCTTTCAGTTGCCTAGATTGTAGCAGTTTGTGGCAGAATTAAATGCATTTTATACAAAATAAAATTGAAGCAATTAAGTTTTACACTGTTTGCCAACATTTTGGTGAAAGAACAATAAAAAACAAGTTTCAAAGTAAACTTTTATTATCTTAAAAAGATGTTGTAAGCAACAACAAAAAAGACCTCTGATCAACACATTCTCATTTTTTACTCATTCCCATTACCATATTTACCTCTTTGTTCCAATTAAGATCAGTTTCAGCTCATGGTGGTCTCAGAAGTGAGTTCAACTTCAGACTCTGTTCTTGTAGCTTCTTATTCCTGCATAATACTTTCACTTATTTTTGTTCCCTTTGCAGAGATTCATTCATCTTCACAACTTCAGACTTTCTTTTTGTTACCTACCCTTCTTACAGTCTTTGTCTTTTTAATATTTTCTTTATCCTTTTCAGACATAAAGAAATACATCTCAGAGCAGCCATACTCTCCTCTACAGACTATTGATTCCATTGCCCTTCAAACAATTTATGACTTTGCTTACTGTGTGATGATCGGTGTTCTGTTTAATATCTCTTTTTCTAAGTCAATGTAAGCCATAACCGAGTTGAAGTATTATTGAGAGTTATAAAAAACTCTTTTTCTAGAGTAGCAATATAAGAAGAGAACACACTTAGGAGAGATAGTATTTGGGACCAAACAGCTGACTAAACACTAAACCTTCATTGTATAAACAGACACTGTAGCCTGAAAAACATATGAGTTAAAAATTTAGATTTATCCAGAAACAAATCTCTGTTAACCTCTTAAACCTAACTACTAGAAACATCCAGTTGAATCTTCCATATTTGGCATAAGGTATTTTCCTTACAGCATCTCCTCATCTCATCTAAATTCCTACTCCTTAACTTCAGTATCACCTTATCCATGAATCAAAACCAGCTTTCTCATTTCTTGCTTATTTACCTAGTTGCATTTTTCTACCTGTTTTTGAGATGAAATAATTTATTTTCCAATACTATGTTCTACCAGCTTGCTCTCCTTCAGTAAACACTAACTGTGCTTCCCTCACTTGCTATTTCAGCCAAAGGTTGCTCTGCCTCTTCTGTTTCTTCACCATGTTCTTCAAAGAGGAAAAGACTTTTGAGACATCCACTACTTCCAAGCATCTAGAAAACGAGATTAATTCCCTTATCCAGAAAGAAACACTGCTAGTTAAAGAGAAGTTAGCTCATCTCAGTGCTTGCTACTACCACTCATCCAGAGAATGCTCCCCTCTCCTAGCTCTTCTGCCTATGCTCAAGGCCAACACACTGACATGGAATGGTTTTGCATAGTTATGTGGACTTTTGGCTAAGCTTAGCTACATGTTGCTCCACTCACCTTGCTCAGGTATGCTGGGACCTACTTGAATTATGGTCACTCTCAACTCTACTCCCCTTATAAAACAATCTAACCTCACTACTTCTTGACCTTCTTTCTATTATGCTGCTGACTGCTAAGATCTTAAGAACACCACTTAACAACTTGACCTATTTAAAAACCCTGACCAGACCCACTTGCATTTCTCCTACCAACCCCACCCAAAGGCCTGGGCTCTATTTAAGCTCAGCCTGGTGTAACTAATCCTTCCTTCAGAGATGCTGTGGGATGCTAGTCTCTAGTTCAACCCCAGTGCTGCTCTAACTATGAGCTCTGCTGAGCCAGATCTGCAAACAGATGTCTTGGCATCATCTCAGACCTACCTCATCACTGTGAATTTACTTGATAATTTTTATTTTGGGGGGTTCCTGGCATACTCTCTGAGGGCTTCCTTGCTCAGGTACCACAAGTTAGGTTCTGGCCAGGAAGGCCCCTGTCTTGTTAGCCCTGGGGTTCTCTTGGCTTCCTCACACTTAGGGAGCAGCTGGCCCTTGCCGTGCCCTGACACTGTCTTTCCTTCCCTTTCTGATGCATTCTCCTGCCTTCTTTCTGCCCCTTCTGCTTTACTTATTTCTTTAAAACAAACAAAAAAGTCCCAAACAACCAACCAAGCAAAACATGTTAACACCATTTCTAAAGCAGCTCCTCAGGCTAAGTAAAACTGAGTAAGAGAGTAACTTGGGAATCAGATTATAAAACACAGCACAAAATTTTTCTGGGGACTCAGTTCTAGCAATTTAATTCCCTGTATACTTTAAGAATGCATATTTTCTATACTTTTCACTAGACAAAGAGACCAGCTATGTCTTGTAGACAACTGCAGATTAATTTGATGTCCTTATGCATTCCATATTTAGTCATGCTTAAATTGAAGGAGGAATGTTTAATTCAAAGACAGAGTTAATTTAAACAAGGAAACCACCAGTTATTTATAAATATTTGAAGGATACTTCTGGAGGCTATCTAAGATCTGCAAAATGAAGGACTTAAAAAAAAAAATGCCCTTCAATGAAGGTGAATAGGACTTCTCTATGTTCATTTTTCTATTGCCATTAAATCAAAACGTACATAACAAAGAAGGAAAATAAAACACATTGTAGCTCCTTTGGGTGACTTACAATGCCTTCTATAGTATCCCTATTCCTTGTGCAATTTACTATATTTCTAGATGTCCCTTGATCATTCTGCCATCACAAGTACCTATATGCTCCACATCCAAATTCTGTCTATGATCAAAGATGTAGAAGAAATTGCAGCTATTACATGTAGGTTCAGTGCTTAATACTATTTGACTGCCTATTATAGAATTCCTGCTAGACACTTATTGTTTGCCCTGTGTCAATTTTTTTTTTCTCTGTAATATGGTATCATCACACAAGAATCATCATGAGAACATAATTACATACAAACCTATTTTATAAGAAAAGACAAGGAAGTTCTATGTTTCAGACAGTCTGGAAAATGGATAAAATGATGTGTTTGGACTATTCCATGCTTTTCCAAATTAAATGTATAAAAGTTGTGATATTTTAAAAACAAGTCTATTAGAGTAGACTTGCTTAGAATATATATATATATATATATATATATTTTAAATTATTTTTTCCCCATGCAGTTAAAAGAATCTTAAACTTACAAAAGGACTGCGGGGATTCAGAATTTGTGAACAGTAGTAAACAAAGAGTGAACAGACTTGTATGTTTCTCCTATGTGTTTTTGTTTTATTTGTTTGTTTCTAGTGTATACAGCTCTCTTGTTGTTCTATATTTTTATCTGCTACATTTTAGTATATTAACAGTTAGTGATTTAACACACCTTTCAAATAACTTCAGTTAAAGGGTGTTGGAAGCCTTAGTGACATCAAAGGGTATTACAAGTATCTTAGGAATTATAATAGTCTTTCATTGGTGGTACTGAAAATAGTATTATTTTTTGGTTCTAAGACAGTTATCAGCTTATCCTTTCCCGTACCTTCTAAGAAATTATCTGGTGATTATATATACTATACATAGTTGGGACAGGCTAATAAATAGTCATGCAAAAAAATACAAATGACTTCAGGGGAATATAAAGGGCATACAGCCTCAAAACTGATTCAACTATAGCCAGTTCCATGTTGTGTTTTATCTTCTAGTTAATGATTTACCTTTCCTTTTGAATGACATAAATGCAAACACAATAAAGACCACCAATGCCAAATAAAATACACAAGTTTAATTGGTTCATTTACTGTTCATTTACCAGAATGATAAATCAGTAAGGCAAGCTTGTTTTTCTTGTAGTTTTTCCTGCCTGGTCACTCGGTTATCTTTAGGAGAGAAAAAAAAAAAAAAAAAAAAGTGTTTTACACAAAACTTGCACAGTTTACACATAATTTCAATTAGTTGCACTTTATTTTAGAATTCTTAAGTCAATGTATTTATATCTCATATTTATATACATTGTAAAAGATGATGGAAGGGACAAAAAAATATTGACATTATTAAAGTCAGAATAAGATGCTACAGCTTTAAGCACGTAGAAACTTTATGTGGTCATGTTGCAAGTCAGAAAAACAAATTGGTGATGGCTATTTCAGTCAAAGTTGTATCGATGAAAAGCACTTACAGGTTAAAAATTTAATATACTGAGCATACTTTAAATGTGGCAGAACAATAGATGGAAATAAGTCATTATAGTGCATCTTTATGATACTTAAAATATGTCTGAAACCTCTCTTCCCCACTATGTAATTAGCAGTTTGGTACAGATTTTTATGGAATGAAGGCAGAAAGCTTAATAGTTTTGAAATCATGTATCATCTCATGGATTCTCAGCTGTTTTGATTGCAGACAATACGATTGGCTTATCTGTAACAGCATTTCTCTTCTAAACAGACAAACATCAAAAGAGAAGCCTTGGATATTTTGACATGATGTTTGAACTGTAATTTTTATCAATCTGCAAAATACAATGTTTTTAATTTATTGGTTTATTCCTCAGAGAGATGTTGTATAATTGCCTTAATACAAATACTAAAATTACTAACCCACTCGCTTAAAACCATCTTTTTTATGCACTAACAAACCACCTCAGAACTAAAACAAAATAAAACAAACAACAACAAAAACAACCAAAAAGCCTTGCTTTTTTTCTTCAAGTCCTCACAGACTCAGGAGTATCTGATAAATTGGAATGTGATGCTGGAACTCTAATGTGACTGTCACCAGTGAATCTTACAGCACCTGTGAGCAAAGCTGTCATACCTCCAAACAGTAAAAGTTATCATTTACAAAGCAGGAGTGGAGAGTATTTTCCCTTTGCATTTAAGCTTTAAGGGATTACTTATGTAACCTTCTGAGTACACTTTCTGTATTGTTCCACTTGATACAGATTCTAATGTTGTACAATTTATATCAGGTTCTGAGTCGTGTTCCTCGGTTGTTAAGGAGGGTGTTTATAATGGGGATACCTCCAAATAAGTTTATGATACTACTGTTTTGCAGAGTGAATGTCAACATGGCTAAGTGATAGATAGGACCTGTGAAAAACTTCAGCTTTTTATTACAAAAGGGCTATTGCAACTTCGTGTCATAGTTTTCTAAAGTTAAGTAATAGAAATATATTTAGTGATAACAGAAACGCTTAAGATACATGGAACTCTGACAATGAAACTAGATTTCGGTAGCCAGAACACTTTCAGTGTTCCCCTTGGGAAGTCATAATAACTTCGGAGAATAAAACCGTAATAAGCCCGAGTGCCTTCGGCCCGTTCTGTTACCCTAGGAAGCACCGTAACTAAGGTAGGGTCCCGGGTTTGTGCTGGTACCCGACGCGGGCTGCGCAGCTGGGGAACCGCAGCGGGTGGCAGAAGAGTGCCGCGGTGCCAGCCCGTGCTCGGTCCGCTTCCCAGCGGCGTCCTGCCCCGCTGACGGCAGCGAAGAGATTTTCCCCCACGAGGGGCTCGACGCGGCCCCGGGCAGCTTGACGGCTTCTCTCTCATCGCTGCCCCTGAGCGGGCGGGGCCGGGCGGGGGCGCGGGGGGCCAGGCGGGGGGGGCCCGTGGGCGCAGGTCGGGGGGGGGCCGCGTCGGGGCAGGGGGGGGG
>JANHGL010009840.1:0-21746 GCA_024611195.1 Ceyx melanurus | reverse complement strand
GTACGGCGGGGATGGGGGGCCCGGGGGCCGAGACCCCTCCCCTCAGCGACAGTCCCTCGCCCCGGAGCGGGCGGCATCGCCCGGCCACGCTCCGCTGGGACACAGCACCCACCGCCCCGCCTGCGGGACTGCCACGGAGCCGGGGCGGGGATCGGACGTGTAATGTATAGATACGTGTGCAGCTCTAATGCTGTAACCGAATGGAAAGCAACAGCTAAACTGGCTGTATGTTTTGGTTGTATAGAGGGAGGGTGTGTGTCATACATGTATTAGATAAATGTACTATAAAATAGTTATTGCTTATTGTAATAGCTAGATGCAAATTTAAAAGAACATATAATAAAAGATAAACCTGTTCTGTGTCTCATCTCTTTTGAGAAATATACACCTACTCTTGTATCTATTTATATATATGGAGAGGGTGAGAGATGTTCACACACAGAGGTCTCTGTCACTATACACACACGCATATACTTACATAGAGAAAGGGGGAGAGAGTTGTTCACAGGCTACTGTCTCACTACACACATGTATACATGCACACGTATGGTATGAGGGGGGAGAGCATTCCTCTCTTGCAGATGCATACACACTTCTCTGTGATTATCTCAATATGTGCGCATATATATATATATATATACAATATAAATACATACATACACACACACCCCCTGAGAGAGTATGTGTTGTTCACACACACAGACACACACACTCCTCTAGATAATTGCATATATCTGCATTGCTGCTCAGAGCGATCTCTTCACGCACCAAGGTGTGTATAGTATATTCTCTCTCTGCATACATACATACAGTGAGAGCTGTCCACACACATTCTCTCTGTTGTTATTTCTATGTATTTAGATATATACAAATAACAAAATGAGCAAGTGATTCATACACACAAACACATTTTCCATTACTATCCCTCACCCCTCATATAATCTGGCGCATACATATATATGCATATAAAATTATATAGTATCTCTGTGTGTATAAGTAAAAGCTGTGTGTATATACACGCATAAGCAAAAGCCAGCCTCTCACACATTACTCTGTCCTGCTATATATATGAATATATAGATGTGTATATATAAACAGAGAGATTGTTGACACAGGTCTCTGTAAACATATATACATATAAGTATATACATATATAATTAGAGTTTACACAGAAACCCACTATCACTATTCTCTCCGTATGTAAATATATATACGTAGATATGCACTATTTTCACACATGCTGCTCCTCTCTTTATATATATATATACACATACATCTAGCAAGGTTCTCCTCTCCCTCTACTCTGCCCTAGTGAGGCCACATCTGTAGTATTGTGTCCGGTTCTGGTTTCCCCAGATCAAGAGGGACAGGGAAACAGTAGAGAGAGTCCAATGGAGGCTGTGAGGATGCTGAAGGGACTGGAACATCTCGCCCCTGATATTTAGACTGGAGAAGCCTGAGAGGGGATCTTATTAATGGTTACAAATACCTGCAGGGTGGCTGTCAAGGAGAAGGGGCCAATCTCTTGTCAGTGGTGCCCTGTGGTAGGACAAGAGGTAATAGCAGCAGGTGATACATGGGAAGTTCCACCTCAACATGAGGAAAAATTTCTTCTCTTTGAGTGACAGCCTGGAACAGGCTGCCTAGGGAGGTTGTGGAGTCTCCTCTGGAGACTTTCAAGACCCACCTGGATCTGTTCCTGTGTGGCCTGCCCTGGGTGACCCTTCATTGGCAGGGGGGTTGGACTCAATGATCCCTAGAGGTCCTTTCCAACCCCACCCATTCTATGTTTCTACATATACACGTGCTCTATAGAGAGACTGCTGTTTTCACACTTCTCTCACTACACATACAGCTATGTACTTAGAGAGATGTTATCACAATATATATGATGTGGGTGTATATAAACACTATATGAGTGAATAGCTGTTTCTCTGTATGTGTACGTATATACCTGTATATACATTTGTATATATATGTGCATATATCTACACAGAAAAACAGCTGTTCACTCACACAATTACACAGATCTCTCTTGATATATACACACATATATACTTAATTTTTTTGGGGGTAGAGGTACAGATCTCATTCTCTCTTTACCCCTTGCATATATACATACTTAGCGAGCTGTTCAGATAACTGTTCTCTCTCACACACACACACACACACAACCTTCTTGCTGTATTGTACACACATATATTCAGAGACTGTTCATGTGCATACAAATAATACAAAATTCTTTACATACAAATATACACATGTATAGGCATATATTCTTTGAGCACCATGTTCACACCCCACACATGCCTCCACTCCCTCCCCTTAATCTGTCTATATGCGCATACATACACATATATAAAGAGAGATAATGAGGCCCCTTTCCACACAGACACACACACACACACACACACACACACACGCACTATAATTTTCTCTCTCACCTCCCCTTTCCCCCATATATTATCTCTGGGGAGCAAAAATATAAACAGATATATGTTTATATTTTGGTATTCTCTATTATATACATAAATAAAGAGCAAGTGATAGCTGCACTCACACACACTTGATATGCCTATACAGATTCATATATACTTACATCTATACAGAGTGACTGTTCATATGATTCTCTCTATATATGTATATATACACATGCATAATTAAAGCAATGCTTCCACAGAGTGAGCGTGCACGAGCTGGTCACACACATGCAGCATTTTCTCACTACATGTTTATAACTTACAAGGGTTAGACAGCTCATCACACAGATCCTCCTGCTGTGTTGTCTATACAGAGACACAGACACCTTTCTTGCATGCTATAAATATACACACATGCATATGCATATACACTTACATATGGAGAGGACAGTGACCTGCTCACTCACATCTCGCTTTGCACTCACACACTCTGAAAGCACTGTTCACACCAACACAATGCACTCTCTTGATATATGTAAATTTGTGTGCACATATACACACAAATATACTTTATAACATATAAAATTAATGCTTACACATTGTATCCTCTACCTATACACATCTACTTAGACACACAATACCCTCTCTCTCCATATACAGATATACATATATACTTACAGAAACATTGTGAGAGCTATTCACACATATTTTCTTCTCCTATATATATGTATTCATACATATACATATATATGACAGCACATGCTATTCACACATATATACACACACACAGAGCATTCCCTATACCCCCTGAAAAATACGTTATTTGTTTTGAGGCTGTGATCTCTTCCCCTCCCCATCCTCCATGCTCACGTATAATATCTGGGATATATATATGTCTCTGTGTGTATCAATCATGAAATACTTATACAGACAGATATAGATTAAAATTCCATTAATATATATGTGTGTATGGAGCTAGAAGAAGCCAGTCATTGTTCCCAATTCACACACAGATATCCTCATATCCACCTTTACATTCAATTCATTTATGTATTTATTTGTGTCTGTCCCCTCCCTCCCCCTCTCTTCCTCAAAGAAATATAAAAATAGCTGAGGTACACACACACACACACACACACACACACCTGCACACCCCATTTATATATATAAACCACACAGAAATATAGAAATATCTAAATGTATAAAAATATAATAATATATAAATATATATTAAAAACACAGAGAAGTGTATAAATATTTTTTAAAGTAAAGACTGCAAGGTATCTGTGTAGACAGAGAGGAAGAGGAAAACCATACATGCAGACATACAAGTATATAAGAATAATTTTTAATGTGTCTGCGTATGATTGTCTCTGTCTCCTTATATAGGAATGATACCCTATAGCCATATCCCCACAGACTTTTGTAGATATATGTATCTATGCATTGATATTTAAAGGCTTTTATAGAAATAGGATATATATATAAGGTAGCCACATTGAGGTGAGATAATTTTTTCTCTTTCACTGGATGTATGTGTGTATGAAGAACTAAATACTTTCTGTTGCACGTTTGTACATCAGGACATGCCCACGTGCGCTGTGTCCATGCCATCTTCTTTGTGCTCCTTTGCTCTCTAGCTCACGAGAGGTGTGTCTGGGTAAACACATCCCAACACACACTGATGCTTGTGTGGCTGTGTTTGAGTCTGTAACTGAAGTAAACACAGCTGTTTAGCTAAAAATATTTCTGTGTACTTATAGGCTTCTGAACACGCATTTGTGCTTATCTCATTTCACCGTGGGGCGAGTGCTGGGCAAGGGGTCTGTTCACACCTGGGTGCTGAAGCCCCTGCTGCACGCCCGGGTGCTGGGGTGGCCGCAGGGGTTGGTGGCAGCAGCAGCTGTTTGGGGCTCCAGGTGTGCGGCTATAGGGTTGGTACCCTGCCCGCTCATGGTGGCCGTGGCAGCAGGCACAGGGCTGGCAGGAGGGCTCAAGTTGCGGGTTCAGGGAAGGTTGCAATGCAGGACCTGTTCAGCCTCCAAGCCCACCCAGGTGCCGCTGCAAAAGCATCCGTCGAGCTTTCTCACACCAGGTTCGCAGCCTTGCCTCTCTCCCTGCTGCACTCCAGGCGCCAGCGAATGCAATCGCTCCTTCGTTTGATGCCGTTCCCCCCTCCGCCCCAAGGCGGTTTCGTGATGACCCAGCTTTTGTATTTGCACCAGCACCTCACAAAACGCAGCTGACTTCCCAAGCAGCTCGAGCCCTTGGCATGAGCCGCCACCGCCCACCTGGCTGCCCCGCCGCACCCTCGCGTAGGTCTTTCTGCTGCCAAGGGCCAGGGTCACAGCACTTCAAGGATTTGGGCCCGTGGTTGTGCTTACTGCCCGGTACATGGGGGCGTGGTCTGGGCAACACACCCCCTCCTCTCACTCCAGCCTGACTCCTTCAGGTCACTCCCTGCTGCCACACCCAGACCTGGGCAAAAAGCAAAATCAGCACTGGAGCTCATCTGCTTCAGATGAAGGTCTCAGCCTCGAGCAGGGCCAGGTTTCCTCTGCCGTTTGTCAGCAGCAAGTGCTCCTTGCACATCACCATTGCACCCACAGCTCATTAGGCAAAAAGGCCACCTCAAACCTGAAAGCCGTAAGGCCTCACTGATGGTAAGAGCTGGCTTCAAGAGTGGTTTTAAGTGCCCATAGATCCTGCAGGGATATGCAGTTCAGCTTCTCCAGAGCACAGCACTGATGATGTTCCTGGGGGAACATCCATCTCCAGCTATGGCACCATCAGACCAAACTGTAAAAGCAGGGCACCAACTTCCATTCTGTTCACCTCATGCCCTGGGGTTGTACAATTGTGTACATAAATCCTATTCCCAGCTGCAAAGGCAGTGTTTGTCAAGGTGGTGAATGGAATCTTCCCCCTTAGCAACCATAACATCCTCGGGCAAGGAACTCCACAGAGGTCCTAGCCCAGCAGAGCCCTCTTCGTTTGCCTTGTGTCACCAAGATTAAACACAGCAGCTCTTCAGGGCTCACTCCCAACTCATGGCAAAAGCAGGTCCAGAGTGCACCTCCTTTAGGGAAAGGTTGCCCTTTTCCTAAGGCATGACTTTCTTGTCCCCACCCTTGAGCTTGGCTTTCTCCACACTACAACTGTATCTACTAGTATCAGGTTCACAGTGATGCTTTAGAGAGGAGCAGAAGGGCTGAGCTTTTCAAATAGATGCAGAGAGGAAAGTGGCCCCAGCAGCGCACACAGCAGAGTAGCTATTGGATATGGATGTGGACAGCAAGAGCCCAGTCAGGCGAGAGAAAAGTGTGGTAGAAGAAAGCCATAAAATAGGATACAGAACACAGAGACTGCTAAGAAGGCTCTTGAAATAACTGGCCTCATTTCTCTATGTTTTCCTGTGGGCAGAAAAATAGTGAGCTCAGCCTTGCCAAGTGCAAGTAGAGAGAGGGGCATGCCCAGGACCTAGAACAGCTTAACCTTGACTAAGCTAGACAAGGGAAAAGTCCTTAACTCACTCAAAGGTAGCTTAGGCCAGCCTTGCTTTTCTCCAGCTGAAGCACCTAACTGGTGAGCTGGAAAAGGCTGAGCCTGCTCTTCTCTCCTACCCTTCCCAGCAGGTAGCCAGGAGCTTTCAACAGCACCACCCTGTTTTCCACCCTTCCACAAAGGCTTTCACATGCCAAGGACAGGGCCAAAGGACTATGGTCATAGGAGAGGGATCAGATTCAGCACCATTCCCACCAGTGCAAGCAGCTTCAAGAACAGCAGAGGGGCAGCTGCCCTACAGTCTCAAGTCAGCCAAGCACAGCCAGCTCCACACACCCTGGGAAACCAATCTGGAAGGCACAGACTTGCACCAGGTACTGGCCTGTTAAAATGGTGACTAGGCAGAGGAAAGAGAGCATGTTAGTGAAGAAAAAAAAAGTCAGAAACAGAAGTAAACAAGAAGGTTTGTTCTTGTTAAGTTTATTGGCATCATGTTTTCTCTTTACATAAGAGCTCAGCCTACGTACTAGAATGTAGACCTCTGGAAAACAGGTAGAAGGGTTCCATTTAAGCAAGCTACAAATGCAAGAACAAATACCAGGAAGAAAGGAAGAGAGGAAAGGGACTAGATTGCCAGGTTTTTCCATACCAAAAAACCAGATTAGCAGTCAGTAAGAAGAAAGGGAAGATTCATAGTCCAGGTCATTCATCAAGAAACAGCTACCACAACCCAGGCAGGAGAGAAGCTCCTTCCACAGCACAAAGAGCCACCAGGACCCCTCATCTCTGGCTCCTTCTCACACTTGCTCCAGGATGTTAGGAGTTAAGCAGTAGGGAAGGTGAACAAATGAGGTCATTTCATAGCTGTATTTAATTTTAAATCCAAAAATCCAGTGTGCATATCAATGCTGTTATGCAAATCTGAGAATTTAGATACAAGGAAGCCAGACAGATTTTCCAGAAGATGAAGCCTTTTTGGCCTCAAAACAAGTCTGCTTACAGAGTTCATCTCTACTGTACAGAATACTGCCTCTCTCTGGACTCTGTGTTGCTAACACGCTGCAGTTCACAAGTGTCCTCCTCACTTTCTACACAATCTGTGTTTCAGTACTTGAACATGTAATTCAGGATTTTTACACTATTTTATACATTTTTAATTGGTTGCATATATTAACATGTACTATAAGATTTTTCCTAAAGAAGCATTACATAATACATGGATACTGTAAAAAGAACTGATTAGTTAAAAGTAACAAGCATTAACAGAGATACATACAAAACTCAACCTAGTTGGACTGAGTGCTGAGCTTGCAATGAACTATGGGTAATCAGCCTTTCCAGTTGCAGCCTTCACAGGGGAAAACACAAGACAGTTAAAAATGTATGTAACTTGTTACACAGATTACCTGTAAACAGTTTCTCTCCGTTGGACACCTGGAATTAGATTCAGTTCCAAACATACATAAGAGTTTCCATTTTAAACTAAGAGAAAGGTCTGTTACCATGAAGTGTGATGTGGATGGTGTAGGGATGCGAGCTCTGAAGTGCAGGACTCAGATGCTCATGGGAGATGGGTGGATTTTGGCAGCTGGAAATGGAGATTTTTAAAATTTTGTTTTAAACACAGAAGAGGGGCTGTGTGTTTGAAGGCCTAAGTGTGATATTCATTTGTGAAGGTCTGTGCTCAACCCCTCCCTCTCCCCTCAGCAGCTGCAGCTCTCTGCAGAAGCCTTCACTCGGTCATTCTTGTCTAGTTTGATGGGTTCAGGGAATTCATTGTAAAGCTCCACTTCGGTTTCCTAGTGGGAGAGAAGGGTGGAGTTAGTGCCACAGCTCAGAGCATGCAAGGAGACAATCTCAGTTGGGCAAAGCTGTTGGAACACCCAAGGCTGACAGGACCAGCTGAGCTCAGCAGCTAGACCAGAACAGGGCACCGACTGGCTCCCTCCTTACCTGTTTAAGTGCATTTCGTGCAATCGTCTGGAAAGCTTGTTCCACATTAATGGCCTCCTTGGCACTGGTTTCAAAGTAGGGGATGTTGTTTTTACTGTAGCACCAGGCTTGCGCCCGTTTTGTGGTGACCTGAGGGGACAGAAAGCAGCATCACCACATTCAGTTACACAGCATGCAGTTTCTAGTCTCAAGCCAGAGACCCCTCATGCCCAACCTGAGCCAAGACAACAGTTCTAACCTCATCAAAACTACAACCTTGATCCAGAGCACAGGAGACTGCTGCCCACCACCAGATAGATACACTCAGCCCTATGCCTTTGGAAGGGGAGACCACAAGGCATTGCTCAGGCACCCACAGGGTGGGAATTTACTCCTGTAGGAGTTGGTCAGTGATTCTGGGGGACGGAATCAGATCCTCTCCTTGCATCTCCCCAGGAAGCTGCTGCAGTCCTTCCACCAGTGGGCAGGAGCATGCTGTGCACCGGGTTTCACCTCTTCACGAAGGAGACACACAACAGCTGAGCCACACTCACACACCTCCCACTCCTGCTTCTCAGATAACCTGCCCCTGTTCCTATAAGGTCTCCCACTCCAAGAACTTCCCAAGAAGAGGCTAGCAATTCCCAGTACTCACTTGTCTGTTTTCTAGGTCAATCTTGTTTCCCAGCACAACAAAAGGGAAGTTCTCAGGATCCCTTGGACTGGCCTGAATGAGGAATTCATCCCTCCAGCTGTCTAGGGTTTTGAATGTGTTGGGGGCCGTGACATCAAACACCAGCACACAGCAGTCTGCTCCCCTGTAGAAGGCAACTCCCAGAGACTGAAATCGCTCTTGTCCTGCTGTATCCCATATCTGCAGAAAAAACACCAAACAGGGTAGATAAGCCAGCTCTACCCTGACAGTCAATCCACAATTAGGACATTCATTTCAAAAATCCCCACCAGGCATCAACAGCCCCCAGGGCAGCCAGATAGGAACACCCAAAGGCTTGGCAATTTCTGTAGGCACTAAATATCAAGAGATAGAAACACCCTTCTAAAGATAGTTAACCGTTTTTGTGTTCAGCCTCAGCAACAGCTTTCTGGGTTAGCAGGACTTAGGTATTAGGGTCAGCAGGTGACCTGTCTGCAGCACTTAGATACCAGCAGTCCAAACACCCCTCTGATGGCAGCAGCAAGTTTTGCTGCCTTGCAGTCAGTCTCACCATGGAGAGATGAAAATTTCAGTTATTACAGACATAGGCAGACCAGCAGATTAATACTATAGTCCAGGACTCGGGGCAACACACATAGTTGACCCAACTTCCCAGACCTTTCCAGTCACTGAACACTAGGGAACTGCATCTTCCTAACAAAATCTAGTTTACTGACAGTACCATATGCTGGTGTTTTAAACTGGGTCTGCCAAAGCAGCCCTTAGCCGAGACCAAACTGATCTTTGCCTTCCCTTATTCAGCCCATGTACAGATTTGTGGAGAAGCCCAGCAACACCTATGGGCAGAAAGAAGACCAGTGCAAACAGGACTCACAGTCAGTACACTGGCCCCTGCACCACTCTGGACTACACCAAAATGGGCAGTTCCACCCAAGTGTGGTCTAGGCAGCCAGCCCCCTTGTACCACTCCTTACCTGCATTGTCACTAGCCTGTCATCCACCATCACCTCTTTTGTCAGGAAGTCTGCACCTATCGTAGCCTTGTACTGGTTACTGAATTTCTTGTTCACATACTGGTTCATGAGCGATGTCTTTCCCACCCTGTACATAAAGGCAAAAAAGACCATGTAGGCTGTCTCTACAACAGTGTTTGAATTAACTACTCTGAACAGAAGCCCCTTTGCCTTTCCCCATGTCCTCCTGGCCTTTCAACCAGGGAAAATACACCCACCTCTGCAAGAAGAGGCTTTTACAGCAACAGAGGCTGAGGCAACATGCCAAGTAAGATCAGCAGCTACCTAAGGATATTGAGGATTACAATCTTGAGAAACTGTTTCCCTATGAGTAATCTGATCCCTGGTAATAAATATGCATCACATTATGATCCTGAGGGCAATTTTTGAAGATTATATGCCTCGGAGAAACACACCAGAAAAAAAAGTCTTTGGCCTCTGCAGGAGGTGGGGGAAGTAGAGGCAATCTCAGCTGACAACAGCACACATGCATATCTGCTAGGCACCCAGAGGTGGAGACCTTCCCCAGAGAGCCAGCTCAGAGGCTCACATGCTGCCTTCTGTGGCAGAGAAACACTCTCTGGATCAACAGCTTGCTAGGCACAGACGTATTATAAATAAGGCTTGTGTCACGGGAGTCAGTTTACAGCCTGCACAGCAAGAAACCTCCAACAGCAAAGCAGGCTCCTTGCTCAAGAGCTGAGCAAAGCCTTGCACTCCAAGGGCCAGGTTCTAGACAGATCAGACAGAATCTAAGCAGATGATTCAGTATAAATCATGTCTCAAACAGAGGCAGAATTTTAAGAAATCATTGCTTACTAGCAGTGGGTTTTTCTTTTTCCTTAAGTGAAGCCATCTTCCAGTACCTGAAGGGAGCCTATAAAGACTGGATAGGGCCTGTTTACAAAGCAGGCCCCTGTAGTGAAAGGACAAGGGTTTTAAATGAGAAAGGAGTGCATTGCAACTAGAAATAAGGAAGAAGTTCTTTCCCACAAGTGGTGGACACTGAAACAGGTTGCCCAGGGAGGTGGTTGAGGCCCCATCCCTGGAGCCATTCAAGGTGAGGCTTGAGGGGGCTCTGAGCAACTTGCTCTAGTTGAAGATGTCCCTGCTCTCAGCAGGGGGTTGGACTAGATGACCTCTAGAGGTCCCTTTCAACCCAGACATTTCTATGATTTCTATGAAATACATACTTAACACCACACATCCTCCTTGCAGAAATGCTACCCAGTTCTGCTACAGAAGCAGTCTGCTTAATGTTGTGGTATGACTCAAATACTAAGCTGCAGGGACATATTCCAGACAGAGGGTGGTGAATAGTTCTTAACACTAAGGTAACAGCAATTTGTGGCTGTAAAATCTCTCCTGGCAAGGCTAGTTTCTTACAGGACATCCAGGCTCCCATTGGTCAAGAGTACTGCTCCAGGCAGTTGCAGATGGACATCTTAAAGGCTCCTCCACTTACCCAGAGTCTCCAAGGATGATGACTTTCAGTAACACTTTCTTCCTAGAAGTCATCTTTTACACTAGAAAGAAAGAGGAACAACGCCATCAGACACCACTGGCACATGATTCCTCAGGCAGAAAGCAGCAAGTTTGAAGTTAAGAAAACCAACTCCCAGCAAGGAACCAGCAAGGGGCAGGGCCCAGCACTCTGACACCAGACTCCTTCCATCCAAAGCTCCACTTGAGCACTAAGAAGGTGTTTGCCCACATAAGACCACTAGTGTCAACTTTAATACCAACATGTAGATAAGCCAAGCACTCGTCCTTTGCAGACCTTAGTCATCTTTGATCCTATTTCCAGGTCATTTTGTGGGTACACTAGCCTAGGCAACCCCCCCTTAGCCTTACAGGAAGCAATGCAGTAGAACAAATCAACTCCCAATGCAGGCCAGTTCTTACCCACACTACTAAGAGGCAAAGAAGAGTTGTATCTACCATCACATCAGCTTTATGCTGTTCATTAGCTTCCCTGATGGAAAAACCCCACAAAAAACAAAACAAAACAAAACAAACAAACCACAGGCTTTCTCCACCTTTCAGGTTCACCTTGGAAAAACAAGGGCTTTCTCTAGCAGTTGCATTATGTGAAAGTGTTGAGTCTCAGGGATAAGATGAGGTTAAGGCAGTTACACCACATCACACAGTCCAACTGAACAGATGAATTACAAGGCAAACTGCTACCAGACTTCCTAGCTTTGTTGAGAGTACATGAAGCTGACTACTGCCACTTCACTTTCAGTGGAAGGACCAGCAAGGCTACAGTAACAAACTTTACAAGGTTCAGTCTATTGCTCTGTTAGAAGATTTGCTTGTTCAGTTGCATCCCGCCATGACTCCCCCACTTTATAGGTTCTACATGTGCTATTAATAGTCCATCCAATGAGTTCAGCCCTCACTCTGGCTACAGGGATCCACACTTTTACTTACTTACTCCCAGGTCTCCTTCAGATTAGTGAAAAAGCCAGAGGAAAATTAGAGGCAGCAGGCCCGAGTACACTTCTGGGTGTGCTTTAGCACGGTGACAGCAAGTATGAAGTCTTGTCATCAGTGGTTGAGCCCACTCTTCCTACCACTAAGCCCTTCTCCCCACCTCTGGGGAAAGGATGGGACAAGCCATTCTCAGGTGCTCAGGCTTGATCAATCACAGCCTATGGTTTGGTACTGACCTGGTCCATGACACAAGGACTCCTTGGCTTTCTCTGAGGAGCCTTGCAGGTTCTGTACAGCAAGAGAATCCAGAAGATGGTTACAGCTGTGCTGCTTGGGTTCAAAGACCCTTGACAACAGGCTTCATGCATTGAGCTGCTATATCAGGACTTGCTTATACTAAAAAATTCCCTTCCCGTTACACCACATTCATTGTGACATACAACTCATACTCTCCAGGAGCTACTCCTGACTTTCACAGCTCAGCAGGCTTTCACTTCAACATGGATACATGCATTTTCTGAGCAGCTCACTCCTATGTATCTCCTGGGACATGGAACAGCCTAAGCTGCTGGATAACTGCACTTGCTTCATCCCACCACATAACACATTCCAAGCTGTAGGATCCTCTTTCTAGATGAAGAGCCCAGTTGCAAGAGTCTCAGTCTCAAGCTTTGAGTGTTAAGACAAGTGGAGTCTTTCAGCCTTTGCCATCAGTGGATGCAGAAGAAGCTGAAGCAGCCCTCCTGCAGCCATCACAGGTAGCACTGCACCCACAGCTACACTTTGTTGGTCTGCACCCACCTTGTGCATCTAGGGATGCACCTCAATGGGAAGTGTAGTTGAGAAGATAATAACCAGAGGCTGTTGAGTAAACACACCACCCACAAAGCTCATGCTGTGCTTAGATGGGTGTTAACAGATGCTAGAGCACCTGCACTGAACAGTTTCTCCAAGTGTAAACACCTCTCCCTTCCAAGGCTGTCTGCACTAGACTGCATTGCTCAACGACCCAGCTCTAGTAGATAATATACAGCCAGCTGAATGTTGTCAACAACCCCAGCATCTAGTGCTGCTTCAGTTTTTGCCAAGATCCACACTCTATAGCTTGTTTCCTCTATAGCCATGGAGAGAGCAGACCGTGTAAGCTCCTTCAAGCGGACTGCTCCTCCAGTGTTTTCAAAGCACACAAGTGACACTTGTGCTAGCCACACCAGAGACTTCTGCAGCACCATCAGCCCAGAGGAACAGGAAGCAAGTGAGCCAGGCTCTGAAGCAGCTTAGATGTGTACATTGAACAAACATGGAAAAGAGTCAGTGTAAGAGCCACCTGCTTTCCTCAGGACAGAGGTAAACAACTCCCCCTGCAGTGACTGTGCCAGATCCCCACACAGAACACTTCTCCGAGCGTTTTCAGTATCACTGGCCCCTGGGTGCTGCAGGTCCCTGCTTCCTGGTATTTGAAGCACCTTTAGACAAGTCAGCATTAGCTCTCGTGCTCAGGGAAGGATTTGCAGAGCTCTAAATTACAATACTAAACCACACTGGATGTTTAGCACCCAAGTCCAACACACTCTGAAGTCCTACTGCAAAAGGAGGGAAACTGCTGTGTCAGGTCCCAGCTTTAAAAGTAACTCTGCTGAGGAGCCATCTGCAGATGTGGGAAGGAAGTTGGAGTCAGAGCTGCCACTGCCTTCTTGTCATAGCTGACAGGCTGCCCCAGCAGTGTGAAGGGCTATTACTGCCTCATGAACACCAGTCAGGTGAGACACTCTGCTTCCATGACAGCTGATGCAACGGATATGAGCCGCAACAAAGAAGCTGCCTCAGCTTGGTATTTTGTTTAGCCCATGAGACACAAGGACCTTGCCAGGAGTGGACACTGACCAGAGTCTCCCACCCCTGTTCTACTAGGCTTGATCAATGCTGCTTTGAAGCCCAGTTAGCTAATGGGCCAGGCTATTTTGTTAGTCTTCTCATTACAGGTATAAAACAGACTGACATCTGAATTATTCCTTGCCCAATACAAGAAAAGATCTTGCCTTTGGAGAAGGGACCACATGTCCAGGTCTTGGAGGAAGTACCAGTGTTTAATCTCCTGGAGCCTTCCTATAGAAGGAAACCCCTCTAAGCTTAAGTAGCATCAAGTTGCTCTCTACAGCATCCCCCTTGCTACTTCTCTTATCCTTTCATGTTCTGTGGAGCTGAGAAGGTCTCCAACAGCAGCTCCAGTTTTAAAGCAGCTATTTGTGATAATCAGAGGTCTTATGCTCCAAGGGACATTTTCAGTCCAGATGAAGATAACCCCTGTTATCTTAACTGGGGTTTCTTATAAAGCAATCCAAAGGGCAAACTATTCCAAGGACAGGGTACTGTGCCTCTTCCAATGTTTGCCTCCACTTGTTTGCTTGTGTAACAAGCTGAGGTAGTGTAAGTGAAAGACACTAGTCCTCTCTGAACAACCTGTAAGCAAAGCCTTACTACAGTCCTAACAACATGCAAAGAATTTTGCTGACTTCAGCTTGTACTAAGAACAATAACTGCAACATTTTCATGGCAGAGGATACTTCCATGCACTGCAGTTCAAATAAGGTCAAACACCTCAGCTGATACTGGTTACAGCATGTCACTTACTGTGTCAGTAGAACAAGGTGTAACTAACCAGCCCTGGCCCAAGCTTGGTACTTAAGAGATTTGCTTGCCTGAAGTCAGAGACTATTTATGATTATTCCCTTGTTAGTACAGGCTGTTTCTCACATTACAGGGCACTGAGAAGGTGCCTTATGTCCAGAAATGAAGCCCACATACATGGTCTAATTTACACAGATGTCATACCTTGCTAGTACAAAATCAGCTAAGGGAGACCAAAATGATGGCAGCATTAGCTCAGACAAAGCAGGTTTGAGTACCAGAAGCAGCAGTTAAGTTCAAAGAGCTTCTCCAGTTACATCTGCACAAAACATTACATTTCTGAGCTGTAGGCTTTCAAGGGTTCCCCCATGCTCTTGCAAAGAGCAAGCTCAGCTTGAGATGAGGTCAAAACTGTGATAGTGAAGAGTCAGTGGTCTCCAAGTCTAAGATTATTTTGCAAAATATATGCAGCTTATCCTGCATTGTGATACTCAGTATGGTTACCCCAGCAGCGTCCTGTAAGAGTCACATCAGCCTTAAGATGGCAGTGTGAGCTTCCACTGGGCAAGCATCCAGTCCCGGGAGCATTTCTGAACAAACACTTCCTTTTTCAGAGATACCAGGAAGAAAAACCTGATTGTTAAGATTTGATTCAAGACATCAGTTCTGTTTTAGACTGTGTGAAGTCTCTGGGAGCACGGTCACCTGCATAATTGCTCAGAACACAGCCTACCAGCACACTCTGCTAAGCCCTGCTCAAGAGCCATTAGAAACTTCCCATCACTCAGGAGACCAATCAGCATCATTCTTTCCTCCTCTCTGAACTCGTGCCAAAGGAATGACACATGCTTCTAACACATGAGAAGGGTCCTTCCACTCATCTTGTAATGGCGTTTTTTGCTTAGAGTAACAGGCATGAACAGTGTGCAGACTCCCATGAGGTTAAGCCTGGTATAGCATTCTCTTCCACAGTAGTGTTACCACCTTTCATAAGGCAGGCCTGCTGGAAAAGCAAAGCAGAGCCCCTAACAACTGACTTGGGTTTGCTGATCTGACTTGGCTTTGTTGATCTGAAAGAAAGCCTTAGAAAAACCTGCCCCATGAAGCTCCATAGTACTATATCTCTTCAGATGCAAGAACAACTAAAGACCATGCCAAATCTAATTAGGCTTCTGTCATTGCTTCAGAGTTCATTACTACTGTCCTTTCACTCGCTATATTAAGACATCCGCTTTAACTCAAAGCACAAATGGATGGTTAAGGATTCCTTAGAGGTGTTCTCATATGTCAATTCCCATCACAGGCATTTTAATATTAATTTTATTGGTACAAGAAAAGAACAGGAAGAGCTTGCACCAATGGCCCACCAGATCTTAGATTAACTATCCTGCTGCTAAAAAGGAGGCCTTGCAACAGAAACACTGTTAAGCTGTTCATGGGCAATTTTAGTATGAAAGCAGTTAGCCTGGTTTTTTTGGTGGGTGTGTGTGTGTGTGTATTTGCCAAGGATAGTTAATACTCCCAACAAGGCACAAAGCATTAGGTAAGCAAGTAACAAGCAGAGCTAAACTCACTTCAGCACTTAGAAATGCCTAGTTCTGCTCCCCTGTCCCAGCAGGCAGCACAAGAGGCACACCTGAACCTGAGGCCCTGCAGGTCTGTTCTGGGTGCTGTGGCTGACAAGTAGAGTGTTCACTTCTGTTGTATCACAGGACCTTCAAACACCCAACCCTGAGAAAGCCTGGATAGAGCAGGGGGAGACCATGCACTGCAGCGGACTCACAAGTGACCAGGTTGAGCAGAAGACAGACACCTGAACACTGGAAGAACTTTCTGTCCTAAAATGCACGAAAAGCATCCCATAATGTAGCTAAGTGCATTTCCAACACAGAAACACCACCTCTGTTCACTGTTCTCTCACACGGGGGAGGCTGCAAAGCATCAAGTCTATGTACTAAAGACCTATTTTTATTCTCCCACTTCAATGGTTCTGCATTTCAAGGAAACTGAAGCTGTAAGAATTATTTGGGACCAGCAGTCAGATGGAACCTGTTCCTTTCTAGAAGCAGCAAGTTCCCCAGCATGTTTGGCACCTCATGAGATTGTTCACTGAGACCTTTAGCCATTTAAATGGGATGCTCACTAGATGTTTATCCCATTTTTACAGGATCAATCACACCAACAGAATGGCACATATCACTTGCCCTATGGTCACACTGCACCCTGTCACAATTTATCAAGCCAAGTTTAGTTAAGGCTTTGAACAGTTGTGGGAATTTGCTCTAATTCAGCTACCCTGGAAATGCAAGGCCTCATCCTGAGCAACAGCAGGTAGTATGCAATTGCCATTAGTTGACCAGGACCACAGTTCCCACTTTCAGGGCACTCGTGGTCCAGACACCCTCTGTGCTGAAGGCTCAATCTCCAGTAGCAGCAGAAACTCAAGGAGGAGCTGAAAAAGTTTTATCAATACCATTTAACAACAGCTTGGTTGCAACACAGCCATTGCTAACAAGGTGTCTGCTAATGCAAAGCTACAAACAACAGCCCGAGCAATGAGATATAAATGCCCAAGACCTGCAGAGAGCAGCCTTTAACATCTCTAACCAGTAATCTCAAGGCACACACAACAGCCCACAGAGAAGCTCTTGTCCCTTCAGCTGGAAAAAAGCTAAGCAAGGACAATCAGCAGAGGCTGCTACCTTCATATGAACCTGACTTAGGAGATGCCAAGCTGCCTTTAAGGAAGCAGCTAGAAACAAGTCTGCCTTTGATTTTTTTTTTCTTAACTGCTACAGACCCTGTATATTTTTCCTACCCAAACACAGTGCTCCACAGGTGGAAGAAGTGCCATCCTCACACCAATGACACTTACAGAAGCACACAAAGTTTTAACAAGTTGAGCCCTGCAATGACAAGGGCTGCACAAGCAAGACAGTACCCTCTACCACACCCATGACAGGTCTACTCAGAGCTTGGCTTTCCCAGCTGGCTGAAAGATCCCATCTAGGAAAGCCTAACATTTAAAGGGCACATGTGCTGGCTTTGTGCCTAAAAAGCAAATTAGGAACATCTTGCCATTTGGGTTGACAACTTGCAAAAACTGTTCTCTGTAAATAGGCTGTTTTTTAGGGTAAGAGGCTCCTACAGTCCATACAGTCAGGGGTGCTTTAGAGGTGCCTTCAGGCCTCATGGATGTACCACAGAGCAGCACTCAGTTAAAGTGAAGCCCACACCGAGAGCAGCTGCCAAGATACTCCTGTGACAGCTTCAGAGGGTACACTCCAGTTGTTGCTCTATCAGTAGCATCTTAAAACTGCCTTCCACCTC
This sequence comes from Ceyx melanurus, assembly GCA_024611195.1. Lineage (NCBI taxonomy): Eukaryota > Metazoa > Chordata > Aves > Coraciiformes > Alcedinidae > Ceyx > Ceyx melanurus. The sequence goes on along the minus strand of JANHGL010009840.1, from coordinate 3,807 downwards.
CTTTCTCCCCAACACATTTATGTTGTTGTTCTAACCAACATATTCCCTCCTCCTGGTACCCAGCCAAGAGCTCAAACACAGCTCATCCTTCCCTCCTCAGAAGCAGCAGAAGCATCTAGGCTGCCTGGTACTTACTGCAGCTTCACCAAGAGCAGGCTTCTGTCCAGTTGGTGCCTTTCCCAGCTTGCCCCAAGAGGCAGGAATTACCTCTGTCCAGGGAGCCAGGAGCCTCACCTACAAGTTAACTCTTGATACCTTGTGCAAAGCATTCTATTGCAAGTTGTCAGGTGTAGGTTTGCTGTCCAGCATCTCCAACCCCCACCTGAGTCTTAAGCCAAAAGCTTCACCTTCTTGAAGAACAGCCTGGAGCTTTAGATGCTTGCCAGCACACTGACATGGCTCAGATCAAAATAGAATCTTAAAACATGTTTCAGTATCCCTGGGGAATTGTCTCTTCAGACTACAGCTGTCTGCAGTAAGTTTCCACCTCATTTTGAGGGTGGAGTTGCAGCCTCCAGTGCTGGAGGAGCTCAGTGAAGCTCAAGAACCAGGCAGCAGCAGGCAGTTACAGCTCAGCCATGTGGCTCCAAATTCTGCTCCAATGTGAGCACCAAAGCAGTGTGACATGGTGTTAACAGCCAAGTGACCTGGTCTGTGAGCTAGCTGCCATATGGACACAACACCAGGCATTCCACACATACTCTGCTGCATTCTGTTCCTGGATAATATGCTCCTAGAACAGCTTACTGCTAAAAGGAGAGAATGATGCAGCAACATGCAGCTTGGGAAAGCATGCAGGAAACCCAGCTGGAAAGCAAAATATCTGGAAGAGTTATGAGGAGAACAGGCTCTTGGTGTGATCAAGGAAGCTCCAAAGCCAATGTTGGGGAAGACATCCCTTTCAGTGGCAATAAGGTTTTAACTTGCCTCAGACATATCCTTAATCCCCAGCCAAAGGCTCTAGGATGCATCCCTGCTGCAGGCAAGGGCTCAAAGCACTCTCTGGAAGAGGACACACCCATGGCCAGTTAGACAGAGTATTCAGACTCTAATTACACTGGTAGGAGCCATGTCTGCAGTGGAATCACAGGACCTGCATGTGAGAAGGGGTCTGCACTGCCTGAGGTCTCAGCTCAGCTGTGGCTCTGTAGAGCAGTAAGTGCTGAGATTTGGGGAGCACTGCATTCCTGGGAGGCACTGATGCATCTCAACAGTCAGGCTCAACACCCAACTTCTCAAAGCCAACTTTTCCAGTCCAAGTCTCACTGATTCAAGGCCCTGTTACACCTCCCAGTACTTCCCCAAATCTGAGCTGGTTCACATCTGCACAATGTTTAAATACGAGATGTAGAATTGAACAAGTTCTGTGCTCTAAAGGTGCCACTACGAATTGCGACTCCACCCTAGAAAAGTCCAAGCTACACAGGACTAGCCCAAACCCTCACATCAAGGAATGTGTAAAGCTTAGAAACTGATCTCTACTGGTTTAGAGATCACAGAAGCCACCTTCTCTTGGAGGAATCATGTTGATCTGGCTTCCTGGTTTGGAATCAGGAGCAAAACAAGCCCAGAAGTGCCTCTGCTGACAGTACCAAGGCAGCTGTTCCTCTGCATGTTTAGTCAGCCCACCACTAAGGTGAGGAGCCATGGGAAAGGGCTCCAGGTCACTTCTTACTGTCTACGAGAACACAGACTTTACCCAAACTGATGCCTAGCTGAAGATTACAGCAGCACTTCTAGGTGATAAATCCCAGGGAGGAAGGGATGGCAGAAAGTGTCCTCAGCAACCCAGCTGGCTACACTGGACTGCGATCCTGAATGGATCGCCTGGCTCCTCAGCAGCCTGAGGATGATCACAGCAGGTAGCTGGCATTTGGAGACTGCAGCTGTGCACAGTATTTCAGGAAGGCCCAGTTAGAGCCAATGCCACACACTGACAAGACCAGGATTCCCAGACAAATTAGGGCAGCTGAAGTGGCAGTCTGGTTACGGGAAGACAGAAAGCCTATCCAGAAGCTTCACTGAAAGCTCCCGTTTCCAGTCATGGAGTTTCCTAGTTCACCAGTTCCTCCAGCAGCTGAGGGGTTCTTAAGCCACAGGATATCTTTCTCCCAGAAATCGGCAAACATATACAGGGCCCTAACAACTGACCCTAAGTGTCTGAAGATCTTCAGCTACCCTTTTTTTGGAGGCTCAAGTTTTGTTGTCATTCAAGAATTAATACTGCTGTGCCCCTACCCTCCAGGAAGAAAAATTTCAGTTGTAAATCCCTCGGGATTTCAGGTAGTTCCCAGCTGATTTTCCCTAAGGATCAAGTTGTTACAAGCACAGGCATGCTTGCTTCCAACACCCCTCCCCCTTTATCAGAGCAAGCTCAACTTCCCCTAATCTGCCCTGGGGGAGACAATCTCAGGATGTGGGAGGAGAGTCGAGCACATTGCTGGCTGCTGGGAGACACCAGGCAACAAGCCATGTGTCTGGACTAAGGGCCTTACCTACACAAAGCACTTCAGCTGCTCCAGTGGAGCTGCCATGTTGCCATGCCTCTACCAGAGCTGTCTCCGTGGTGAAGTTTCCAAAGCAAGCAAGACAAAATTTACACTAAGGGGAACACAGGTATAGCACCCACACAGCCTGGTTTACACAGTCCTGCCTGTCAGCATTCTGACAACAGGGAGCTTCAGTAACCCCTATGACCACCAGGAGCCCAGCATAGTTCCCTTGTCAGGCCATCCTGACAATTCCCCCATTGCTTTCTAACCAAGGACAGATGGTTTTTAATCTTCATGTCCAGAAGATAAGTCTGACCAATTCAAAACATTGCAAGTTATCCAGGCGACTAAGAAACAGTAAAGTTCTTTGATGCTTACCATATCTGACTTTTTCAAACACTCAAGATTAATTTCTAGTTTTATCTACAGCTTCCTAAAGTTTCACACATTCCTGTCATGCTTTCAGTTTTAGCTACACAAATAGGAGGTGTTAGATAACCTTTGCAGTGGTAAGCTAAGAACAGACCTTAGACCTTGCCAGTGGTAAACAAGCCTTGTTTATCCACTCCCAGCTGCTTCCACCAGTTCACAGACACTGGGCAGGAAACAAATGACTAAAGACTTCACCCAAGGTTCAGGCTTTCAAATCAAACTATGGCCCTTGGGAGGCCTGCCAGACCATGCAGCTTACATCTAAGATTCAGATCAGAGCGAACAGTCTCTCCTTCAGCAACATGAGTTTGAAAGGAGACAAATACTGGTGCGAGATCCTACCACCAGACAGGGGTAAGTAAGACCAACACTAATAGCAAGAAGCTTAGTCCTGCACATCTATTCCAGGAGGTCTTGTTCTCAGTAATGATTCTTCTAGAGAGCAGGCTTCCTACAGGGACAAGTTATAATCCAAGAACTAAACCTTGATTTACAAGCAGAGCTGATCCTACACACACTCAATACCTCTATGTTAATGCAGTCTGCAGAGCAGGAAGGACAAGTATTTCAGAACCAGTCCCAGGATGGGAGTGCAACAGGTAGCTTGCCTTGACAGCTGAGTCAGTGCCTAACAAGGAATTCCTACTGTGGAAACTGTTTTGAACATGTGCTCCATACCCTCACGCCTTACTCAGATCCCATATCAAGACTATCAATACCAGCACAGCTACTCTCCTGATGAAACTCCAAAGGACAAACAAACAAACAAAAAAACCCCAAACAAACAAACAAAACCAAACCTCACTGCTTGGTGAGACTAGAGATAAGTGCTGGTAAACTGCACCTTCTTGATGAAGGTTGGGGGCCGGGGGGGGGGGCGGGG
>JANHGL010009839.1:0-31606 GCA_024611195.1 Ceyx melanurus | reverse complement strand
ATATACACGCAAATGTGTATATATGTCTGTATATATATATATATATATATATATATATATATATATATATGTATACCCCCTCCCACTGACAGAAGCCAGGCCCTGTCTGAGGGGCTGTGCAATGGCTCAGGTGTAAAACAGGCATCCTAAAGTTGCAGTAGTTTAATAGAAAAAAGAACATCCCTGCTTCTCCTTTCTGTTCTTGACATTGAAACTAAGGTACAGCACTTGGCTGGCATAAAGTTCATTTTCTTCAGAGGAGCTGGTGTGGGGTTTTGGAGGTCTGCTGGAAACTGTTGATAACCCATCAATGGTTTACATCCATGATGCAGTTGGACTGCTTCTGAGCACCATGAGTTTTCCATGACTCATAATTCTTTCTTTAAAAAAATAAGGATATAATCCAGCAATGTAGAGTGAAAACAGACCTATGTAAGAGCTAAACTTAAACATGTCATGTGAATTGTGTTTAACTGGTTCTTATTACAGCAAATCTCCCAGTCTCTATATTCTCTTCCAGAACTCCATAAAATGCAATTACAATCAATGAGTTAATTACTCAGGTCAACACAGTGCAGACTGAAGTGACCACATCTCTGTCCTCTCAGGAACATCTCCACTTATCCTCCAAGAAGGCACATATTTGGGGTTTTTTTTTCTCTAGTCATGTGGTATCATAATAAAGTGCATAACCAAGTCAAGATCTAGAATAATATAGTCCAGCATCAGTTCACAAAAATAAATCACACTATAAATTCAGCTCATAGTCAGCTACCAGCTCTCAGTGGAGTTTGAACCAGCATGTTTGAAACTGTGCAACTGTCAAGTAAAAGACTGAATATATATACATAGATATAGGCATATAATATATATAGTAAAAAAAAAAAAAGATCAGGAATCAGGCTGTGGTGGGGTTATTGGCTTTTCCAACATAGCAGCTAGACTAGAATAGACATGAAAGTTAAAATAGATTTATTTCTGATTACTTATTCATTATTAGACTTAAACAAATGTGATAAACTGTTAAGTTCTTCTTCAGCTGTCAGGATTTATTTATTAAATTTTATTAAAATTGCCTCGTTCTCTGACACTTTTAAGGATTACTATCTCTTTTTGTAAAAATCTGACAAAGTGTCATGAAAGATGATAGAAAATGTTATCCTGTCTTCAAAGGTCTTAAACATAAACAAGGAATAGAAGAGGGCAGGGAACAATTTATGCATATGACAGTTACTTATCAGGTCTGCACTTCTATAAATATTTTATTAATGCAATTTCCACTGAAGACTGTCAAATTTCACTGAGTTTACAGTGTCATTCAGTAGGAAGCCTAGCTTTTAGCATTTTGGTTTATTATTTGTGTGTGTCACTGGGTAGGTTTTATCTGCTGCATGGGCATTTTTTAAGGAACCAATAGAGAACTTTTTTTCCAAACAGAAAAGCACAAATAAGTCATAGTTAATATCCACTGAGTGTCAAAAGGAGATTCAGATTCTTAACAGGGCATGGGCTCTGAACTCCTGAATTCCTTCAGAAAATTCAACTATGTGTTAACTGAAAAGCACTGATTTTTGTTAGGATAAAACAGTAACAGGAACCACTGCAGGTTGGACATGGAGAGAAATAATTAACAATAAGCAGCATTTTGTCACAGGAGTTTCAGCAGAGATTTAGTATTAATGACAAAGTATTAAAGATATTTATGAGGAGTTACTAAGTAATTAATAGATTTTCAGATGATGACACTATCTTGAAAGAAAATACTTTTAATTGTCCATATTTTCAGAACAAGCAGATTCTTGAACTGTATGAAGTCTGATGAAACATATGCCAAAGCTGGTCTGCAGCTATTTTTAAAACCACAACTTTTTGAGAGAAAATGCAATTTTAGCCTTGAAAAAAAATCTCACAAATGCATTTCAGGTGGTTGAATTTTTCCTGTTGGTAAGAGAAGGAAAAAAAAAAAAAAAAAGAGAGATGATAAAGGAAGAAACATCTTTTATACAACATCTTTTTCTTTGTTCCTAGTGATAAAAGGTATGATGAGAAAAAAAATCTATTTTTATACTAACTACAGTTACACAATTTCACACAGAAGGAAATTTTACTGGGATGTTCAAAGATACCAAAATATCTTTCAGAATTATTGAAATTGCCTTCATTTTTTTCCACACAACTCCTTTTTTTTGTCTTTCAGCCTATGAACCAACCACTTAATAAAATATGGAGAAATACACCCTAACTCCATAAAAATTGAGACCAGGTGGTGTTTCAAGTGAAACTGGAGATCAGTTTGCAAATGCCTCTAATTGCACATCAGTGCTTATGTAAGTACACAGCAGGAAACAAGTACAAACCTCACAGAAAAAGCTTTTTTTTTTCACCTCAGAAAACCCTATTGTGTTATGCCCTGGGGTTGACACAGTCACCCTAAATTCAGTTTCTCCTCGTGTTCCATGTAACAAAAACCTCCAGAAGTTTGCTCTCATTTTAAGGCAAGACTAACTGGGTTTCTAATTCCTAAGAGGCTGTGTTTTTCTTGAACTGCATCTTCAACCCTTCCCAGAAAACACAAACTCTCAGACCTATGCCTAACTTTTCAGGGCATAGTCCCAACCATGGCACATTTGGAGGTATCAATCTGGGGGAATCCAAAACACATAAAGCCCCACTGTACTATCTGTTTAGAGCTGTAGTGTAAATTAGGTGTTGCTGCAAATGTAGCTCATGGAGATGTTTGACTGATTGAAGTTTTCCCTTGTAGCCTGGGATATGGTCATTTAGAGACTGGGAATCTTTTCTGCCTGAAATGAAAAAGATTTAAAATATATTTGAAGTTGACAGATAAGAAGCAGAAGGGGCTACAGACATTCCATGGACATAACCCTCTCTAAATATAAAGGACAAAGTAATAAAAGAGCCTTAGAAGAATACCCAAGCTATCTAGCAGCTGTGGTAGGAAGAACAACGATCCTCAAGGTTAGTCAGGGCAACAATTTGGCCAAGAAATCCTCAAAGTGGGGAAGGTCTGCTGTTGCCAGGCTGGGGCTGGTATTTTAGAGGGTAAAGTAATAAACTGCACAAAGAGTGACAGGGTTGGAGGAACACGAAGCCACCTTGATGTGTTTGGGTTTATTAGCCTTGGAGACTCAGCAGCAAGGTAATTTTGCTTCAGCTGTGTTGTAATGAGGAAAACCAGTCTGGCCCACTTCTCAGACTGTCCTCTGAGAAAATGTGTGAAGTACTATCATGTACAGTGAGCATACACCCATTACAAAATTTGGGATAAAACCAGAAGCAAGAATATGCCATGAAGTCACCTCTACTTCCCAGAAATATCAGCCTTCATTTGATAAAGTTTTCTTGTCATTCTCATAACAATACACTTCTACAGCTCTCCTCCTGTCATGACTGGTCCAGATGTGCTGACTGCTCTAAGAGAGGCTGAAGTCAAAACTCCTACTGCTCTCTGTCAACATGATTGATGAAAGGCAATGCAAGGGTCAAATACTCCTGTATACTTAATAAAAAATATGAAAAGCCATACAAAATCATTAGGAAAGGCACCTCTTAGTGGTTCATTGTGCCCAAGAGCAGCTACAAAGTCCACAAGATCTCCAAACTTCATTGTATAAGGACATGGAATAGCTTTAAATAGATCCCTAAAAGCTCTAAGGCACACTTAACTGGCCTTTTATTTGTCAGGTAACAGTCTGGGTGTCCTAAGCCATTTTCATGCTGTGTACCTTGCTTTTCAGTCCATTTGTGACAGGATGACCCTGATCTTAAATTGCTATTCAACCACTAAGGTTGTTTAAAAAATAGAGAGGCTCATGCACATCTAATTAGATTTATAATCAAGAGAATGACCATATGAGCTTGAGAGACAAAAAAACGTAATGAACCTGATAATTGCCTTGAGGATGCTTTATGGTGCATAGCAGTAGACTTAGGAAAGTGCAGTGGGCACCCTTTCCAACAAGGTTGGAAACACTCTACAGCTACCTGAAAGGAGTAGAAAACCTACAGCCCTGCTTGGCAAATAACAGGGTTCATGCATAAATGAGCAGCAAGAGATGTTTCCTTCAATAAAATGATTGACAGTTTCACACGATTCTTCCATAAGCAATCCAGAAAAAGGATATGAGTCTATTAGATGATAGGTGGAAATATATATTGTGACTATTCTGGAAAAAAAAAATATCAAATCTGGAAAAGAAAATCACTGGTTTGGGTTTTCTCCTACAAATATGTACTGCATTTACTCATCCTCATCTTCCTTTCCAGATTTAAGATCACTAGGTGTACCCACTACTGAACTGTCAATGGTCCTGACAAGTTTTATTCTGTAGAAATTCTAACTTTTCAAGGCTGTTAGCAAAGATTTTAACCCAGGACTGGAAGTCTGGAAGTCCTGAGTTTGGCAAGATCTCACTATCTCTGAAAATTTATAGTCCTCAACCTAGAAATGTATGATGAAACAATATTTTTCTAAACTCAGTTACATCTCTAACTAGCAAACATGCAATTGAACTCGGTAATGATGCCACAATGTCAGAACAGTGAGATAAGGATGAGGTTTTTAACCTTGGTATGTCTGACTTCACTGATGCATAAATCTTTACAAGGCACTTCATGCTGCTTTTAAAGTGCTGCATAGACACTTACTGCCCAAAGCAACAGCTAAACCAAGTGTAGGAGCTTGGAAGCTCAAAACATAGGCACTGAACTTATTTAAGGTACAGAAAACTGCCTCATCCTAGGAGAATTTCATCCCTTGTTCTGTGATTAGCACAAGCCATTACTCAGGATATTTGTTTTTTCCACTTCAGTGCAACTACCAGTAATGTCACATATTTCTAACAGAAGAATTTGAGATGGGCTCCATTGACTATTATACCCTATACCTACAAACTCTTCTCAAAAGATCTGATAAACTTTTCAACTGCATACAACAGCTTTAGTGGTTAAGTTTCTTTTTCAGAGACAGAAAATCAACATTCAAATTTACAACTGTTCCATCACCACAAGGACTCTGAAAACTTCCCAATGGCAAGTTTTTCTTCTTTAAAGCAAAGACAAGGCAAGACCACGGGAAACTGTCACCATAGCTAAAAATTGGGCCAAGTCTGCTGAACTACAATGTATATTTAAAAACTAGACCAGAAGCAGTGTTTTGAAGTAGAAACTCATTGCAAGTGGGAGGTTTCATCTTGTAAAATCATCACTGCAATCTTCTGGTGGCACTGAAAGGCAGATCAGCAAATGAAGCACAGAGTTATCCGATTAGAAAGACCAAAAATAGGAACTCTCCTGAATGTGGAAAACTGGTTAGGAGGGTTTGAACAACTGGTTAGAAGGAAACCCAGAGCAATCTGAGCACAGCAGACCCCACATACAGGACAGGGAGTCCAATCCACATCAGCAACCTCCTGAGCAAGTGTCCTGGATGACAAAGTGGTTCATGTGAAGGCACACCCCCATCTGTAAGGAGTATCAGGGACTCCAAGGAGATGCCATGTGTGATAAAGCTGATAAAATGTCAATGCCCATCTGAAGTACCAGCTAAAATGTCAAAGTTCTGATGGGTGGGTGCATTCTGGCAAGAATGAGTTTTAGGAAAGCACCAGGAAATATTGTTAATGAAAATAAGCACATCAGAAGCAGTCTGTATTAAAAATGTCTAAAGGTTTTAACATTTGTTTTGTAAATCAGAACACAGTCATACAATCTGATTAATAGATCTGGATTCATCCTGTAGCCCCTTCTAATTTTCTTTTTCATATTCATTAATAACATGCTTGTGAGGTTCTGCTAAGGAATTAGGCTTCAGCTGCACAGTAACTAAAGCTTTTGTTCAGTTTGTTCTGCTGGATACATTGTTTGCTTGAAATAAAGCCCTTTACAAATGAATGAAGATTAGTCCTAAACCTGTACTTATGAATGAAACTTATTTGTGATATAAAATTACAGCACAGAGAGACCCTTTGATGTCATGACAGAATATTTTGCAGAGTTAAAGCAAAGATGCAATGTCATCCTACACTGAATATTATGTTAGGGTGGGAGAAAAAAAGAAAACATTTAATTTTTGTTAGTCCTGTTTCATCTTAGATCATTATGGCAAGATTTTTCCTAAAGGAAAATAGACTTAATTAAAATGTTCATGTACTTTCTCTTTCACCTCACATACATTGCAGCTTAATCTCCTTCTAAAATAACACCTCATACTACAAGTTGTCTCATCTGAGGTAGAAGAGATTTGCAGTACCCTGACAATTTATTGTCCTCTGGCAAAAAATAAATAATCTTCAATTAATTATTTTTATTTCATTTTCCTGTGTTACAACGACAAAATAAACGTCATTTTTGCATTTTTGTCAAGATAGTGGGCACAATAAGGGCTATATCCTCAGTAGGTGTAAGACTTTACCTATGTAAAGTTTAATTTAATTTGTCTCCCTCCTCTCTGGCCATATATAGAAGATGAGTTTCTCAACACCAACAAAAAAAACCAAAACACCACAATCAGAAAACACAAAACCCACAAAAAAAAACCCCACAAAACAAAAATCCCTCTCTCTGGATCATCAGGTGCCTACTCCTACTAGTGTGGACATTTCCAGACTCCACATGCAGTAGGATCATTTCTGGTAGGATTTGTCCTGACAAGCTCAGGTCAGCACTGTCAAATCTTTTATTTAGGGGGAAGATTGTCACTCATTTTCTGCTCTGTTACTGAGAAGTCTCATCTTTATTATACAATGCCTTAATTTTAAAGGATATCTTTATCATCTTGAACACTATCTGTTCTTGGCAGCATGTCATTAGACAATATACACAGAACAGTGAGGTGAAAAAACAACTCCTGCAGTACTCAAGAATTTGAATCCATTCTACACTTGACAGCCAAAGAAACTGGATTGACATATGACTAGAAGATATCTTTTCATCTGTAACTTTTAGTCCTCAGTGACCTCTTTAAAATAAAAAATGGATGGCACTTTTTTAACAGTCAATATAAAAGGAATTTGTTGTGCTTCATAGAAATGTCCCCCGGAGAACAAATCTTTTATCCTATTATTTACTATTTCTATAGATACTGAAACAATTTAAAGTTAGAAAGATTTCTAATGTGGCAGAGGCTAGAACTCAGAGGTGAAAGCCTCTCCATCACTTGGAAGCTGTTTTGAGAGATCAGCCAACCAGCTCCTAGCTGCTGAAATGCACTGCAGTCCTGATGGATAGACAGTGTGATGCTGCTATGGTACCCTGCTGATCGATTTATCACACCCACTGCTTCTCCACCATCAGCCCCTTCAGGAAAAGAAGGAAACAGGGAGAATACAGCCAGGGACATAAAAGGAAGTAAAACAAAAATAATCTCCATCAAACTAGTAGCAATTTCCCAGTGGCACCAGTGACTGCCAGGGCCTTTGTACCACAGGATGATGAACTGAGCCCTAAGATTCTGTCACCTGCAAGTTCCTCCAGTTAAACTGCAGGGCACTGGGTGCCAGAATGACAGAGGACAAGAACAGACTTTAAAACTTAATGGATGGATTTTTTTACTAAAAGAGGCAAAATTAGTTCTGTTTCAACTACTGGTATGACATGATTTTTTGTTATTGTTGGAGCAATTCTCTTTTTATGAGCCCAGATCTCCTGGAGAAGATGAAAAGACTAATAATACACGGTTTTAAATCTCTTGCTATATTGTCTGCTTAAAACTTCCAGCACTGTTCTTTAATAAAAACAAAACCAAACAGGAAGATAAAGATGGTAAATCCTTCCATCAAAGAAGAACATTTTTGTTGCCCTGTTAATTCTTGCTGAAATTATCAGTAATGAAATCTGGCAATTGGAAGTTCTTGGAAGTTGTTCAATGTATGGTCACTGGAATAAATGAATGAATGAATAGTAACATAAATTCCAAGAGCTGATTTGGGCAGTTTAGTTCCATGTGACAAAGTGCTCTGGAGAACTTACCTGAGATCTTCAGTTCCTGGGAAGTGAACTGATTCTGAGCCAATGCCAAACACTGATACTGGAAAAGTCAGGCACAGAACCACAGATCAGGGCACTCTGGACAGGGCAAGAAAGGAAGGCTGAATAACATCATTCCCTTTACTTCTCCAAGGTGGGAAACAAGACCCCTGAGAGCTTTATTGAATACTACACACACTGGAGATCTTCCTGGGAGAAAGATACTTGTTATTATGGTATTCTCTCTCATTCTTAGAATAATCCCTTTGTTTAACACCTTCTATTGAACACAGCTCTAACAGTCATTTGCCTGGGGACAGACAAAGAATGGGGGTTTTAGTTGGTTTCTTGCTTGCTTTCTGATCCTCTAACACAGGAAAAAAAAAAAAAAAAAGGTGATATCTACTATAAGGATTTATTTTACAGAAGGACTTTCACAAAGACACCAACATGGAATCCAGAGCCCCTTTAGACACTTCACTTCCTTAAGTAATTGAATCTTTTGCTCTTCAAGAGCAGCCTATTACAAAGCAAATTGGTGCTTTGTTTCTCTTTAACAATCTTTCTTCTCCTCTGATATCCTAATCTTGCCAGGCAGTTAGCAGAAGCAGCACGTTGTTCCATTTGCTTGAATAAACTACTGTAAAAAGTACTCAATGACCTACATGAACATAATGTTCAATTTACTCCCTAGGACTGAATGACAAAAGAAAGGTGACTTTTAATGATTCTAAAAGCATCGAATGAGATCAATAAACCATCAAAGATTTGATCCCAGGAGACCTCTTAGCAGCTCTCTTTGCTCATAGTTTCCTTTCAGAGAAGATTGTATGTGAAAATGAAGTTCTCTGTCTGTTAATGGATTTTTAGTCTCTTTTGTATGCATTAAGTAAAGTATAATTATCACCTGCATTCTCCAAGCTTTCAGGAATGTTACTTGTGTCTGTCTCTACTATTTTCTTGTTTTGATGAAAGTTGCAACCCTTCATCCTCTAGAGCTCTGGTGTAAAAAAATACTGTATAAAACCATGCCTTTAGCAGGAAAAATTGGGGTTTTTATGGATTACTCTGATTTTTAAGGTACAAATAAATAAATTAAAAGCTAAATACTATACAGAGGCTTCTAATGTTACTCATGCAGTTCATTAGGGGTCCTTCTGTTCTCTATGGCAATCTGAGTTCCTTATTAGGTCTCAATTTCCCCTGATGAGGGAAACCAGGATCTTTAGGTAGTCCCTGGTTGAATCCATCATGGGAATGGTACCCATAGAAAAAGTGATTCTGTTGGGAAAAAAAAGTGTATTGCTCAATCCAATGGTGACTGAAATGAAGTCATTTAAACAGTAAATGAGGCTTTTAGATGTTCTTTTTCTTTTATTTCAAAGATGTGATCACAGGGCCTGCAACACAAATGTGTACCAGTGTTGTGATAAACTGATTAGGGACAGAAAATTACATGAACAGAAGTGTAATTCTCCTATTTCTCAAGCTGAGCTGTTCACAGAACACATGTTTTCTAAAGTAAGTAATTTTTGTCCACTTCTTTCAAAATATATGTAGGTCTTTGTAAAACAAATGAGCATGAAATACATGTGTATGCATCAGAAAGTATAGTAATTGCCAAAATGAGTGTAAATAGAAATCCAACTTGTCCAACATGCTCTATCTGACAGAAACAGCCCTGATACACCAAAGAATAATCACATTTATCATTAAGCTGTTCAATAAAGGATTTACATTTCTATAACTGCCCTTTGCCAAAACTTGGATTTGATGGGCAAATCTCCATTTCAGGGTATTTTCTGAGTTCTATTGCTTTATTTCTCACTTTACAGTACGACCATCACTGTCTGTCCCTCCCTTCATTTCCTCAGTGGAAAAAAACTGAAATGCTGAAGGTAAGCAAAGCTCTCTGCTGAACTGCATCCATTCAGGGTACATTCCTCCAGCCTGAGGCTGGCAGGCAGAAGCACAGAGCCCTGCTTCCCTGCTCTTCCAGTGTTACACACGTATGGAATATACAAGGGAACTGAAATATTTCCCACTAAGGGACAGACACTACAAATCCCCTTCAGACAAACTGAATCTGGTCATTTTACATGGAAAATTAGAAGTAATCTCTCATGGAGCTCCCCACATGTTTCCTTAGAATAATCCCATTATACTGAAATGCAGCCACATTCCCAGCAGCATTAGTGCCTTTAGGCTAAACTAAGGTACTTGGAACCAGGCCACTGAAGTTGTTTTAGAAGCATTTAGAATTACAACTGTTTACTGAACAGTATGTTATTTTTACATTGAAGCACAAACCCTGCTCTCTCCCATGCAATAAAAGTGGGTTTTTTCCTTTTTCTCCCACTCTTTTCACTAACCTGCTTGTCTGTCCAACATTATCCAAATCTAAAATGGCTTTGTGCAATGATCATTTGGTGGAATCCATTAAAAAACAATATTTAGTCATCTAGTCCAATTCCACATCCAAGTACACCTCTCAAATCAGTATTGGTATGTTTTAACTATTTAATCCCTTGTCTCCAGTCAACACCAGTAAAGGCAACAATTACAATGTGAAAATCTGAACACCTTCCTCAGCACCTCAGGCAGACTCTCTCAAAGGAATAAACCCATGCTTTAGTCTGTATTTTGCTCTGTAGGTTATGGATAGTAATTCTGTTTTGCATGTTTTTGGTCTGCAGCAAAATGAGACAGATCCCTCTGAATGATTCCCAAAAACCAGCTGTAAGAAATCCAGATGCTGGAATCCTCAGTTTAAATACCAGAGGAATCACCCCGAGAAGTTTAACTCCTAACTCTTATCTAGGTTCCTTATTAAAAGGAATACAAATCCCTGAGTTTCAGATAAACATCAAACAGATATTCTCTGGTTCTGATGGTATCTGCAGGCATGAGACCTGGCTGATCTGATTTAACAGGAATCACATTACCTGCTTCAACCAGAAAGGAATCCAGCTCTCCCAATTACTGCCTCATTCAACTCAATGTCAATATAATTTTCCAGGCAAAGTATTGATTAAAAATGAAAAGAAAAAGTAGTACTATTGACCAAACAAATTAAACAGTGCATGTTCTGGCAATAAACACTCTTTATTCTTTTCTCTCTTGAAAAACAGCTATGGATTGGCAACATCTGGCACAAAGCTATGTCCTGTCACCCCAATTTTACTGAGCACAGTGAGATGTGCTGGCAAAATGAAGCAATAAATAATTTTGTTTGTTTGTTTTGTGCAAATACAATTTTTCTACAAAAGTAGCAACGATAATTATATTAGGAACTGATTGATCATTGTAAGGCATAGAAAGAAGTGGTTTTTGTAAGCCACAATTATGGAGTTTTAAGGGTTTGTGGATACATATCACACATATATCACAAATTATTTGTTAAGTCCACAGGGACTGTGCCTTGTCAGACAAGCCTGCCAGCTCACAACTGAGGAAAGGCAAAACTCAGCCTGAACCTAGAAGTTAAAATCTCACCTGTAAATTCAGTTTTCCCTTAGTTAAGATGAAACAGAATGACACTGGGTTAATTCTACACAGAGTGGAAAAAAAGAGTGCACAGAATACAGCTGTGAGAGCAATTTCCAGAGCACGTTAGGGGTTGGTGTGATCCAAAACCTTAACAAACACACCATGGAACTTCACATGCTGCTCAACAGCCACAGTGAGTGCCAGCAACCAAGTTAGCTGCAAAAAATGTGACAAAACGTTTTTGTCATTTTCAATTCCCAGAAAAGAGATTTTCTTCAGTGAAATGCCTTTGTGCCAATTACATTCCCCCAGAACAAAAAAAAAAAAATAGAATGAGAAAGCAGCTTTTTTTGCTACTTTAGACATCCCTGTGTCCTCCCCACATTGTGGCTGCAAGGCTTGCAAGTCAATACTTCAGCCCAAATACTGATATTCTCAGAAAATACTCAGAGGTAAGAAGGATTGGATTAATCTGGGACATTTTAAGTTATTTAAATTGCTGCTCTCATTATTCAGTGAATTTTGAGAATTAAAATAAAGTTTACTAATCATGTTACACCATTTAGTCCTCCTGACTATACTGAAAATGAATATTCATTCCAATCTTGCTGGCCAGCTGGTGGAAGTACTAAATACCATTATTTCAAACAAGATGGAGCACTAAATCAATCCAAATATTCAGATAGCTTTGGCCTGGTAGAGGCTAATTTGTCTTTTAGTACTAAAAATCAAAAATATGTTAGCAACAAGCATGCAGGTTGCTCAGAAATTTTGCAAGTGATTCTTTACTGAAAAGGATGGCAACAGCATTTGAAACAAATTCCTTGCTATAATTACAAACATTGTATTTTTAAAGTGATCTCCATTTAAAATTCAGCTACTGGAGACCTGGTAGAATAATTTCATCATTTTCTTTAGAGTACCATTCTAGTCACTGTACAAATGGCCTTGCATGAAAATTGTGTTAGTTGATATGATCATTGATGATATGATCACTGCCTGCCTGGGATGTCCCTTCCAACCCAAACCTTTCCATGGAAGGCTGAAATATTCTTTTTTTCTCATTACAGAGGACCTAATAAATAAACAGTGGTCTCAATTCTTTGCATAAAAACAAGCAAAGCCTCTCCTGCACCTAGAAGAAATTTAATTTGATAGTCTTCAGTCTTATTCAATAGTCTTGTGCCTTTCTTCACCTATATGGATTTAAAAGAAAATAGAAGATCTCAGGCAGCTCAGAGTTGATCTGTTTCAGTTATGAAGGCCATTCTGCACAGTGGCACTTCTAATGCAAAAGTACCCCAACTCTTTTCAGCCTCAATTACTGGAGGTGCAGCAATCACCCCTGACCTTCATGGAAGGAGTCTCTGCTGTTCTTCACTCCTGTCATCTGCAGTAGCACATGGAACAGAAGGAAAACATATTCAAGCTGGTGCTGATAGTTCTGACAGCCAGGGGAAATAAATAATTTGGAACTTCACTCACATTTAAGACAATGATTTAAAATATTAAATTGCTTTAGAACAGAATTTCACTTAGGTTGCAAAGCAAGCCACAAAGCTCCCATTTTCTTCCACAAATAGATGAAGTTTTGTATTTTGTATTTGGTTTGGTTTTTTTTTTTTTTGCTTAGTGATGCTGACAACTCACATATTGACTTAAAATGCCTCTTTGATGTGTCATTTACCCATACTATAAAAAATAGAGGTAACAAGACATTGCATTTTGCCTTTCTTCTCAGGACGAAGACACCATAACCTAAAGACACAAATTTCTTCCAGTGTTGTCCACTTCACATCTGTGCAAAATACAAGAAATTTATGACACTCCAGTTTGTGAGCATGCAAGAAATCCATGGGCTGAGAAAGGGGCAAAAGGGGTTCCTCATGCTCCTCTACTTGGCTGGGATACAGGTGGCCACAGTCTAGCTGTAACAAGGTTGTATGTTATTACTTATACAGCTTAATTTATAATCCCATAAACCACAATAGGTAAATATGTTCTTTGCTAATTAGGGAAGATAATGTTGTATCAGAGATGTGGAAAAAAAATCTGAATAAACACACTGAGCCTCTAGCAAAGATAATAATACTTATGTGTTATGTAATTACTTTAAATACCTGTATAAGCAAACACACACTCATTCTTTTTTTATGTATTCTGCTCTGCAGTGTAGTCTGCTGCTTTCAGATGATCTTGTAGAGAAGGAAAAGAATGAATGCCTTCCATTTTCACCAAGAGAAATACTAACACATCATATGTGAGGTGTTGAAGTACAAGGGTAGAGTTCAGAGGAAGCTTGCAGAGGTCTGTAGCTATGCTATGGTCATAGTTCTCAATATTGTAATTTACTTATTTATTTTCACTACCCAGGACTTTGAGACATGCTTGATATAAACTACCAAATGGTGCATTTAGAAATTACACAGGACATGGCACAAGTATTTTATAATGTTACCCAGTCAGGAAGCAGATACAATGCATCATGAATGAGAACAATGTGAAGTATAAAAGTGAATTAGTGAGTTTTGGAATTCTAATCTAAAAGCTGATATATTAATTTTTTACAGAATAATGATTATGTAAGACCATCATGTTATACTGTTTGTAGAACTCAACAGCCTGTTTAAATTCAGGCAAAAGCTAAACATGGAATATATAATTGTAAAGTCATTATGTTCTCTACACCAATTCACTGAAGGCTGTTCCCCACACCTGCTGATCCCATCTGAGTATCAGCAGTTGAAATCTCTTAGTGCTATCCAGCCTCAAGTAAACATGCAGATAAACCTCCAAATTTATAGCCTAAGCCACAATGAGCAGGGTTATTAGTTACACATTTCTTTATACCCTAAAAACACTGTTCCTATTGCCATGAAACATCTGTCTCCATATTCTTTCACCACTCAGCTTACTCCCTCTTTATACAAGTAGGTAGAAGAGTATTTTTGTTATTCTAAGACCCAATCCAGAAGAACCTGAGAAGTGCAGTAGGACTCTGGTCACACTTCTTGGGGTATAACTGGCAGTTCTCAATTCCTCATCTCTTTATCATGGAATCTGAAGGATCCTTAAACTAGCCAGTTCTTTGTTAATTCAAGCTGCTCCATGTCAGAAAGCACTGAGGAATGAAGTGCATCTCTTCTTCTGAGTACATGCTTAGGTGTAAGTGCCCAGCTATGCCCATTTTATTTACATGTTTGCAAAGTAAAAAAATAGATATTTCCAATAACAGAGCAAAAGTAAGGTGAAAACTGGCTTAAGAAGCAGGAGTCAATCCCTCCAAACAGTGCTACTGACACAAGACACTTCACTTGTCTATGAGAGAAATTATCTTTGTAATGACTGAAAAAAATCAAAACAAAAAGACATTCAGAAAACAAGTAGGGAGTCACTGGTTAGAACACAGAACCTTATCTTATTTATTTTCACTGACACCATATAAAGAAGCTTATGAAGATGTTCCAGTTGGAGACAGTGATCAATAAGGGGGTTGACCAATTATCTGGGATCAGAGTCTTTCTAGTGATGCCTAAGAAAAATGTGAAATCACCTGACCCCTGAAATAATTCAGAAAGTTTTATTTTACAAGGAAGAATGCACTTTGGTGGGACAGTTATCCATAATATTTTAAGTGTCTTTTGAAAAAAACCCAAATGATCATCCATATCTGAGGGATGGGGACAAAACCAGTCAGTAAACAGCATTTCTTCACTTCCACTCATACCCTGCTCTTTCATTCCAGCCTCTTCTTAATTTTATTTTTACAGTGGAGTCTTTTCACTGTGCTTGTATGCAGTGTAACTCAAATCTTTCCATTTATGAGCTCAGTGTATGTTATAGATCCTTTCTGCATCAACTACACAAGGATGCAATTCGTTATGGCCCCTTAGTATTTTATCTTGGTGCTTAATTATCATAGTTTGCATATCTGCATCCTTTTTTCAACTGGCATGATCATCATTTAATCATTAGCTTCTGCAATTGGTTACACCCTGTAATTACCAAACCACATTCTCAGTGAAACACAGAGCCCAGTGTGGGATTCTTTATTCTTGTTTAACGTGCAGGAAAAACAAACAATAGGGAGGCATAAAGATGGACATTTTGTTGTGTGTCTAAGAGTGTGGGAGACACCAGATTCAGAGCTCTGACTAGAACAGTCTTGGAAACATGGACATGACCCCCACCTTCCCCATTTCTTAACATCCAGCCTAAGCTGTAGTGCTCTGGTAACAAAAATAGCTTGTTTTCCCTTCCCTGTGCAGAAATGCACAGCAGCTTCTTTAGAGAAAACCTGAGGCTAGGGCAACTCAAATCTCCATGGATTGTTTTTGCCTCAAGGGATCTACATGACAGGAACTGGTTCACTCCTAGCTAAAACCATTTCAGTGGTGGCTGCTGCCTGAGCAAAATGATGGTGTGGTGCTCATCTCCTTGCCTGAGGGCAGGCATGGAAGGCTCAGTGCAGCTGGAGTTAATGGGAGAGGCAGCTCCTGACAGCCTGAGAAAAGCTGCTGCAGGATGAATAATCCATGGGGGGCACTGCCTCAGCTCCAGTGCTTCAGGCCTTCCCTGTGGGATGGAACTGAGCTCCTCCAGCAATGCAGTTTCCAAAGGAGCTCTGCATTGTCCAACCAGGTAGTTTGGTAACACTGACTTAACTTTTCCAAGAGAATCCAAACATAACTTCTGAAATTTCTGCAGCAACTCATTTTCTTTATAAAGGATAAAACCTGAATTCAAATAAATTTTCAAGAAATAAATGAGACCCATTTGTCTTTGCCAGTAGATATCTTTTCAATAAATCTCTGCTTGTTCCCAGTGACTGTCACTGTGCACAGTATTTCCATGATGTCCTATTCTGCTCTTCTTGTGACTCAAGACAGTGCACATTTCACTTTTATTCTCATCAAATACCTTCGTTGTCAATCTAAACTCAAATACCTTTGTTGTCAATCTCAACTCACCTTCTTTCCCTCAGTTAGTTTTCCTCAGTAGCAAAGCCCCTCTGCATTGGTGTTAATACCCAAATGATAAGCTGATGGTGTAAGAAGTCTTTAGCCATAAAAAATCTACTGTGAGATAAGAATAGCAATAAAAGGCAGAGACACAGAGATGAGTTCTGTGCTTGAAGCAGTGGCAACTGGAATGAACGAGGCCACTCTTCAGGGACAGCCCAATCCAGCTCTGATTTTAGTTCTATAGAACCCTCTGTTGACATCCTACCCAACACCCACCATAAAACATCTCCAAAGTCCATTAGCAGCTGACAAACTTCATGAACAATTTGGCAGCTTCTGCTGAGAACAAGAACATTCAGAGGGTTTCTTTTTCATGCAGGAAAAAAAAATGCATTTAGAATAAACAAACAATGGCTGCATCCAAGTTTGACTAGAAGGCAGATTTGCCTGTCTGTCTGTAACAATCTTTCTGGGTATCTTTCTGTAAAACAGCTAGTTTTCAGTCTCTCTAAACACCACTAAGAACCGAGGTATGGAGTTTGCTGAGGAGTACTAAAGATATTTCAAGGGTGTATCAGAAAAAAAAGTATTCCTGTGCATGCCCTGAACTGCAGGAGCCTCCAACCCCATGCCCTCCTACTCAAATGCAGAATTCAGGTTGACCATAGACTCTTCCCAGAATGGCCCTTGTGTGCTAAGAAGGTCAGAGATCTGTAGAAAGGATCTGCAGTGCAATACAAAGCCAGTTCAGTCTCTGAACCACTCACATTTTTCCAGTGTGTTCTCCAATGAATCATATCTTGACACTCCCTTCACTTTTCAGTTATAATTGAAAGACCTAAGGGTCTGAGTTTGTTCTCACATGCATCAATATACTGACATAATTCCACCAGATTGAAGTCACATTTATACCATGCCTTCTTACATCACTCTGCCTTAGAGGACATAGCAGTATACAAGAGTATTAATCAGAATTGGGCACTGCAGTCTTGATTGGATTTGCTCGTTTACACAAAACCATAAAAATAGAATCATCAACTGAGACTTGTTTCAAATAAGTGCAGAAGTTGCCCTTTCTATAAAGAAAGGAACTGTGAAGATCTTTAGTCTGACTGAAAGCTGAAATATCTTTGTTTCTATGCCTTGCTACTTTTATCACCATAGAATATAAAGCCAAGAGAAAAAGAAGGATGATTAAACACCCACTGGTGGAAATTCATGGATGCAAAGCACTTCTCACTTAGGATCTTGGCTGTCAGGACTTCTGCTAGACAAGGGTGGTTTGCAGCAGCACACACCTGTCAACAGTGACAGAAGTTACTTGGTAGAAGTTTATCTGCATCCATCTGGAGAAGATAACTCACAGTCAGGGACTGCACATACCCTCAGCTCAACAGATCCTACAGCATGGAACAATTCAGAAACCACAATGACAGCCATAAAACTCTTTGTTTACATTTGCAGAAATAGATGTTTTCCATAATAGCCTGAAGTTTGGGAGGCTGCAATGTCATATACCATCAGAGACAAGTGTGCACCTCTCTCCATGGATTTCTCGAGGCACACAATGCATCAGAGTTATAAGAGAATAAAGAAGCAGCAAAGAAATACTGCAAGAGGTAAAGTGGAGGAGAAGAAGCCAAAGTACAGTTAAATCAGGCTTTCTAAGTATCAAATTGAGGGACAGTGTGTTTCTCAGAGAACACAGCAGTGAACTTGTCAAGATTAATGAATTATATTCCTGGCTCCCATATTGATTGTGTAGCTTTGCTCAAATTACTGAATTTCCCTGTCCTTGATTTGACACAGCCACTAAAAATAATGAATAAAAGTCAGTTTTAGTTCATTGTTTGGTTGCTCTGAAATCCTCAGATAAAGCCTACTGAACAGACTGTGCTTAGAAACATCAATAACTTGCAGAGCTGCAGCAGTTTCCTTCTATGGAAAAGATGAGTGGTTATAAAGCTTTGCCAGCCACTGAAGAAGACTGAATGCTGTGGAGCAAAACATTTACATTTTCTGCTTCTGTGGAAACGTAAATACTGATAATGTCCACAAGATGGGAACAAAGCCTTAATGTGGCAGGAGGAGAAACTGGAGTCCTGGTCTGGGTTACTGCTGAATGTGCTTTTGGGATGGGGCTACTTTACAGATCCTTTTTTGCCTCAGTTTCTCTATCTTAAATATGGATACCTACACTGGGGAAGAAAAGAGGAAGGAGGCAACACTTCAGCTTCTCCTTCCCTCTCTGCAAGTGTTTTTGTGCACAATGCTTCCCTGCTTTCTTTTATGAAAGGGGACAATGTAGAGCATTGTATAAAAAAAAACCTGCTCACCTGGGCAGCCTCAAAACTAAGTGCAATTCTTTCACAGCATGGTCCTTCGAAGTTCCTTTGTGTTCCAAGTCCAGGGAGATTATGCTGGAGGATGGGACCAATGTGTTTTTTTTACTGCTTTGTTTCTTCCCAGATCAAAGCAGTCCTCACACTAACAACTTCACTACTTCACAGCCCCTTCTTTGAAGTTTGATATATTGCCATTTTCATTTACTTTCTTTTTCCCCACTATTTGGACTTAGAGTATCCGTCTGCTCTGGTGTTCCCACTGAAGCCAATTTGGAATTAATCTCTCAAGTAAGAGCTCATGTCACAGTATCAAATGTTCTAGTCACTAACATAGTGCATCTGCTAAATTCTCATCATCCCCTAAGATTGTAAATCTGCTTTATAAAAAGCCCTGACATTTTTGCCTGTCAATATTTTCTCATTGCTCATGACACAGTTGTTCTTAAAACACACAGTGAATCCTTTCTCTATATATATACACCATAATTATGCAGGAATGTAAATTAGATTTAACACATGTAATTGCCATAATCATGCATTTGGGATTTTTATTTTTTTTTTAACTTGGAACAAATCCTTTTCCCCAGTTTCTCCTTTGCCCCAGCAAATACCCACACATCTTCAAGTAAATAAACTAAAGGTCTAGGATATGCATCATTAGACTCTTTGACCAAACTCTGAATATATTCCTGGCTTTTATAGCTACTCTCCTGTAAAGCATCCCAACCTGTGCTACCAATGGGCATGCAATCTTCCACTCTTTGTGAAATATATTCTAAAGGTTAAGTCAATTAAGGCTACTGAGTTTAGATGAAGCAAAATTAGTCAGTGAATCATCATTTTTCATTTGCATATAGTGTTATTTCTACCTTCAACCAAACAGGCAATAAGGATGGCATTTACCTCACAAAAATGTAGACATAGGAGGGAAATGCTGTTGATATGGAATGAAATAGGTTGCAAAAGATCTTTCCCATCCCCAAATGCTTTCTGATTGCTTTTACAGCTTGGGGAGAGGGTTTCAGAGAGGAACTGCACATTGTATGCTATGGGTGAAGCACCTGCCCAGCACATCTTCATGCCTTTCCTGCAAGAACACCACACTGTTGCACTGCCCAGAAAAGGAGGGGTTTTTTTGAGTTTTCAGATTTTCTAAGATCAGGAGGGGAAAAAATCATCTGCCTGTGTGGAAAGGCCAAGTTCTCTGTAAGTGAGAATTCCTGAGAGGGTGTTTGAGGCTGTTACATTCTTGCTACAGGTCCCTGAAGAAGCACCTAATATTCAGATTTTTTTTCAGATTCAATGCTTGTGTTTTCTTGATCATTCACTTCCCCTTTCCACAGGGCAGTACGAATCTGACAGGGAAAATCATGATGTGTGTTTATATAGTCTAATAGGAACTGTCAAAATAGTCACCAGACAATCACTCATCTGTCTCTCATTTCTGAAACATTTTATAACCCTTTGTGGACTTGTACAGGTTCCAGACAGATATGGCACAAGATACAGTTGATTTAGACTGTCATGTATTAATAATGAAAACCTTCAAGGACTTCTTCTTTGCCTCATTATGAAACAGAAGCAAAAGTGCATGGCAGGGAGAATACTAAACATGATCAGACACCATTTTTTTTGGAGTTTAACCACCCTGACCAGCTCATACAGCTCACTTGCCCAGAGGTGCTACAAGTATAATCTTGTTCTGCTGTATTGCTGACCTCTCCACTCCCTCAGGGATTGTTTCAGAATTTCTCTGCCATTCTACCATCATGTTCCCATTGCCCAGAAGGCTGCTCCCTTTCTGTCCTGAATTTCCCAGACAGATACCTTCTTGCATGTGGCTTGCAGCAGGCAACAGCATCTGTCTTGTGTCCAGAGGATTTGAGATATGCTGATTGTGATACAGGAATAGTGGGGTGGTCTTCTGCACAGGCTGTGCTTGGAGCCAGTTTCCAGATGCCCAAAGCCTCAGATCAGAAGACCCTGAACCATTCAGCTAACACTGAATGAAGACACTTTCCCACCACTTGCATTTCTGAAGTCCTTGGGAAAAGTGGAACTCAGATTATTATTTTTTTTTCTTTGTTGAAGATTCTGATTGGCCAAGTCCTTTCTCTTTGTGGAAGATGTGGCTCAAAAACACTCTGAATAGTGCTTATCTGGTCAAGGGAATTGGAGAAAGAGAGTAACTAAAAGTTACCAGAAAGTAATGATCAGTTGACTAAAATAGCCATGATAGATGATGCTGTTAGCAAAAATTGTCACAGTTATGCAAAACTTCAGCAAATCAGCACAACAAGGGAACACAGACCTAAGAAGTTCCTTTTGAAGTTAAAGGAGACACTTTGACTTCTTTAACTTGAAGTCTTTAGTTTAACCTCTTATAAAATGGACCAACTTCTCAATTTTGGAAGGAGCTGCTAGAACCAATGAAGGGAAAGCATATATCAGGTGGTGTGAGTGTTGGTCAACCTCATTCTGCTTTGAAAGCTTCTGAGAATGAAATACTGGCAAGATAGATCACTGTAAATCATGGTTTGATTATTCAGGACACAGAGTCTTCTGCATATCCAGACAAAAACAGTCAAAATTCATGGTACCCATACCAAGGACTACACTAAAATCCCATCTAATTTCATTTTTTCCTTACCTTAACTCTCAACAAATACACTGGAAAACTGCTCAGGCACATTTCTGAGTTCTGCAGTGCTGCTCATCACCACCACTATCAGAAATCAATTTCAATGACTTGAATAAGGTAATATAAAATGCTTAACTTTCACACAGATTACAGGAAAAGAGGACAGATGTAGATGTCTCTGTCATAAATTCACTACGCATGAAGTGAATTTGTCTTCCTCTTTTGTTGATTTTCCATTTGTTTTTCCCAAGTATAGCAATGGAGCTGGAGTATGAGTGATAGAAAACATCCTTTCCTATGTGTGCATACCTGGTGAGATGCACTGGAGAGAACCATCAACTCACTA
Organism: Ceyx melanurus; assembly: GCA_024611195.1. Lineage (NCBI taxonomy): Eukaryota > Metazoa > Chordata > Aves > Coraciiformes > Alcedinidae > Ceyx > Ceyx melanurus. Next base: position 9,835 of record JANHGL010009839.1, on the reverse strand, counting down.
TCAGCAACAGCATTCTGAAGCACCTCCCTCAAGGACTGTCAAAAAGAACCAGCCCAGACAGAATCAGTGTATTGGTTTTAGCTGGGATAGAGTGAATTTTCCTCACAGTAGCTGGTACAGGGCTCTGTGTTGAATTGGTGCTGCAAATAATTTTGATAATGCAGAGATGTTTTTGCTAGAGCTGATCAGTGCTTACACAGAGTCAAGGCCTTTTCTGCTCCTCATGCTGGGGGTGCACGAGAAGCTGGGAGGGGACACAGCCAGGATAGGTGACCACAGCTGACCAAAGGAGGAAATAAATAACACGTGGTTTAATCCTTGACTTCTCCCTCTTCTACTGCATAGTTGTCTATGTGAGAGATAATTCTATTGCAAGTCCTTGCATAGAAATGGCATTTCTTTCAACATTTCTAGACAGACAGTAATAGCTTTGAAGGAATGTTTCACTTTAGCTGTTGAGATACAGGAAAGCAGATTGCAGCTGAATGGTATGAGAAAGGATCCTCCAGTAATGCTACAATCTGAAATGGTCCTGAATAAAAATCAATAATGAAATGCTAGAAATGCTGCCTAGACCATGAACTGGAGAGATAAAACCAAACAAACAATAGGGAGTCTGGGAAAAAGAAAAAGCATGTTAGAAATACATTTTAAATTAACTTTCTCAGGGAGTTTTGGTTTTGCTCTGATGGAACCAAGTTCATGAGGTTGCTGTGGGAATCAATTGTGTAACAGTCAAAATAAAGAGCTTAAGACCCAAATACTCAAGGTAACACTATTGTTTCTTTCCAGATAGACAGCAATGGACAATCCAATGTTATGATTTGTCCATCAAGACTTCTGTGACCAGAATTCAACAATTCCATACTATTTTTCCCTCTTGAAATGTAAAATCCTTTAGAAATATTTCAATGCTGAAATGTTTAGACAGTCATAGATTTGTACAGATGGAGTTAATTAAAGATATTCTTTGAGAAACCAATGTTCCAGGATGATTTCAAACTGAGCTACTAAATGGTGAGGCCTCACCATGGAATTATGGTTAAAGAAAGCTGTAGGCAGATAGGAGGGGTGAGAAAATATTAATGTTAAATGAAAGTGAACTTGCTCAATCTAAGGAAGAGAAAGAAACATGATCAAAAGTGTTTCAGTATAAATGAGGATGTTATAGTGGTAATCAATTGTTTGTAAACATTGGGGAATCATTAAAGAAATCACCTTAAATTTTCAGCCACAAGGATTTTTATTCAATATTAAGGGGAAAAAATGTCAGTGAAGTGTTGCACCAGGATATCTAAAGAAAGTCTGATTTCTTCCACTTGTCTCCAGTAGTTGGCATGTTTGATCCTGTCTAAGTGGAGAAGCACAAGATGGTCTCTCAAGGTCTCTCCAGGCCTGCATTTCCATCATTCCACATTCACACACAATTCAGCCTTTAGCAATGTGTTTTCCAGGCCAAAAAGGAGCTATTCAGCCAGAAAACTCTCTAAACTCAGGAAGTGTCTCCTTGCTCCAGTGAATCATTTAATACTGATCTACATTTTCACCTTGCTATTGTTTCCATCCCTAGACCAGAGAGGCTGATGGAAAGGGTTTGCACCATTGAGTGAAACCCTTGTACTCCACACACTTAGCTCATTCTCAGACAAATGCACAAACCTTGGCAAGGTTAGGAATGAAGTGATGGAGGAGTAGATCCTAAAGAACTATCTTGCCTGTAAGCTGCTGTAAATCCAGACCTGCATGGCTTTTCACTGCTTCAAGGAACTTTCAGCTTGAAGAATTCAGACCCTGCACCTCCTCTAAGGGGTATTTAGGGAAATTGCCATGGCTAATAGCTTCTACTGTTTTCAATGTCTAATAATGTAGCTCCCCAAATAGGCAGAAGATACATGGCACCTCCTCACAATGACCTTATAAACAAATGTTCAGGAACACATAATGAGAAAGTAATGAGATGGGACTGAGCAGAGAAGAACGGAAAGGTGAAATATTATTAAGACTATGTATGACTACCTAATAAAAGCTCCTGCATGGGCTGATGGGCTGAAAAAGTATTCTCAGGGGAGGAGTTAAATGCCTATATTTCTGCATTCTATTTAGTGTAAATAACCAGCTGGCATTTTGCTGAATTTTAGTCATTCTTGTTATTTATAAGCTGCAGCTGAAAACGTTGGTGTTTCTGTGTTTGTGTGTTTTTCTTCTCTTAGTCCTTCAATATTCTAAATGAAGCAATTAGTTTTTTACAGTTGGGGTTTCACTTTATATTTTATTCATACTAAATGTATATCCATAAATACACACGCATGCACACACAGAAGGAGAAAATCCTTTTACCAAGACATTAATGACTTCTGTTTGCAAAAGATAATTTTGCTAGAGCCTTAGTACCTTCTCAAAGCTTAGCAGGTGGACCCTAATAGTTGGATGTAAAACTTGTTATTGTATAAAATTTCTATTACCATCAACCTACAAAAAGGGTTTAGGGAAAGAACACTGGTTAGGATGATAAGTGTCTGGCTAGCTGCTTCCCAGCACTAGATCTTGCTGCACACAACATCTGGGTTTTTTTTCCCCTCCATTAATATGTAGGTTAACTACCCTCCATTCTACCAACCATGTTAATCATGCTTGCAGCTTTAGTCCTGGAATTACTCACATTTATATCAATTTTATATCCCCAGACAGTGCAGGCAAAACTTTAAAGGTCCAGTTTTACACTTGAGTATCTCCTAGATTAATTAGCATATAGGGTAAAGCAAATATAAACCAAGTTCATTTAGCAGTATGAATGCCACAATTAACCTGGAAACATTCTCAAACCAATCAGTACAAGTGGTAAATGAGGACCAAAGGCAGCCTAACATGGGCTAACAGTATTGCAAGCTTCCTAGAATTTCTACTAACAGAAAAATTCTTGGGCTGAGCCTAGATCAAGAAAAAATAAAACATTTTGCTGCCAAAAATAAAAAGAAAATATAAAAAAATTACTTTTCCAAGAAGGCCAAGTAACTTTGACAGAAAATAAGACCCTATGTTTAGAACATTTTCATTTTATTAATTTTCAAAGCTTGTTTTTCAGATGGACCATACCTAATGAATTTAAAAATCACTATTCAGTCAGTCCACAGCAACTTTCACTTTTTACTTAGCTATCCAACTGAAAACTTCACCAGCTATACCTTGCACCTGGAAAATTGACCCAGGAAAGGTAAGAACCAAAAAGACAGTTTTCACACAGTAACCCTTAAATGAACCTTTGTTAAAGCATCTGGTTTTGTGTAAAACAGAGACACACACTTGAGAAATAAAGTATCTATAGACAGAGTCCTGAAGGTACCAGATTTCATCTTAAATTTAACAATCAGCAGCACTTCTCAGCAAAGTCAAATACAGATGGTGACATTGCATTTCAGTTTCATGGTTAGGGGGATCTTGTTCATTTTTACTGGGAGAAGAGGGCACCAGTCTAAGTAAATTCTAGAAATTAGAAATCCATATATAATCCAAGTGTTGTTTAGGACCAATTGTCATAAATGTTTCCCTTAGACTTGTGGACTTGGACAGGTGAGCTTAACACATGCCTCTGAGGATATGAGTTTTACATGTCTCTGTGATAGACTTCTTTATGAAGTCTTTAAGGGGTATTAATTACTTATATTATTATTAGGTATTATTTTAGGTATTATGATTAGTTTCTTATATTTATTAGGTATTATTTACTCTGGTAAAAGTAAAAAAAAACCCCATGGATATTAATCCCAGATAAAACAGAGAGCCTGGCTCAGCAAAACTGATGTGTCTGGCAATTTGTTTATGTTCAGAATGTCCTGATCCTAAACCATGAACTTGAAACCAAAACAAACAACGACCACAAGTCCCAAGAAAACCAAAACAAAAAAACAACTCTCCACATCTGAAACATTCTGGTTTATAAACAAAACAGGCTCTACATTCCTCCTGAGTAAAAGCAGTGGCTTTAAAAACACAATCAGAGCAAGAATGCACTTCTTGTAAGAACAGATTGACTGGTAACTGCATCTCATTGTTTCTCTTTAGGAAATCAGGGGAGCTTTTCAACAGAAAGATTTTTGTTGTTCTAAAAGGTACATGCAATAATCTAATCATTAGTTTGTTGTATTTGAGAAGATTGATGTGTGGTCACGTTTACAAAGACAACAAGATTTTTTACCATTTGAGTATATAACACTGATAGGGTTTTTTGAGATTATTGATGTAAACAATACAGAAATGTTCACATTAAAACAAGACTCAGTGAATCCCATGACACAAACAGTTCTTTGCAGGAGGCTATTTCCTCATGATTATCCCTACCACAGTGTCACTGTTTAACAAAATAATTCCAATTTCTGTATTCAATAGTTTCATCTTTGCAGTTCTATGGAAAAGCTGCTATAACACTAGAAACCATGACAACTGATTCTGGCTTCTGATTTCATTACAAGTTAAATTCTACCTAGGTTCATCAACATTTCATACAAGACAGAGTTAATCAATTTCACAATAAAACCTTTCCAAAGTATGTGGTTTGATATAAAATTATTGCTTCATTTGATCTTTCATTTAAAAAGTAACCATTGAATTATCTCTTGAGTTGTATTACTGTGGGTTTTTTTAATTGTTGCCCAATAGTCCCATTATTTTTTGACAAGTCAAGCAGAAAAACCATCAGATACAGAATACTCTCAAGAAATAAACTGTGGGGACTTCTGGCCTTAACACACACCAATATCTAAACCACATCTCTCACAGACATTTTGTTAATTCAGTGGTTTTCATTTCCATTTCCAAGCTCCTCTAAGTCACCAGCACTTGGAAGTGAAGAGGTCTGAAGCTCCTTCCATTCTCTAGCACAGATCTATTTTATTTGTTGCTAAACCATCAGAGAATGTCGGGATTACCACATGCTGGGGAAGTTCACTAAACATCAAGCCTTTATCTGAACCACTATCACCTTCCCTTTTCATTGTGCTTTTATGAATGCCCTGACAAGTCACAGTTTAGGACTGTTAATCCTGACAATTTAAGAGTTCCCTGCAGCTGAAAACAGAGGCAGAATTTCAAGTATTGTATTAGCCCCGTTCAGCAATTCTCCTGTCATTATGTTGGTATTTGTAATTACAGTCTTTCAGTTCTGAATTACATCCTTTTGGTTTGGATGGGAAGAAACCTAAAAAAACTTATCTGGAATAGGCAACTACCACAAGTTCCTAGTGTGAGGCAAAGGCAAACCCACTCACAGGAGAGACAGTTTTCCCTAATTCACTGCTAAATGCTGCCTGCCAGAACTCACTGTATCAACTTATGTTAGTGCTTTAGCAGCAAAACAGAAATAAAACACTAATTGTTGAACTGGGAAGAATGGAATCCCAGCAGAATAAACTTTAGAATGACTTTGACTGCATTCTGACAACCTCTTATCTCCTGGAATCTTTTGCCTCTGATGGTTACTAGAAACAAAATCTGAGTAGACAACCACTGGCTTTGATCAGTCATGACCAATACAGCACTTCTTTATTTCTGGTTGGAAAGAAGCAGCAGTTACCACAAAATTTCTAACATTCCCAGACTGTCTCAGCCAAGGTTTTTCAGTCAGAATCACAAAGTTTTATTATCATTATCTTAATTTTCTGAAAGGAATGTTTGTTCTGAAAATAATATTGAAGACTGTAAGACTGATGCATACAAAAATACTTACATTCTGACATACAATTTGATAAAAGACCCAAATTTCAAAAGACCCAGCTTCAGTCAGAATAGATCCATTCTTTTTATCACAGTGCACACTTTAAAATAGTTTCATCTCTGTTGCTCAATAATGGATATATTTTACCAGCTCTCATCTCTGACTACATTTCTTTCCTATTTTTCTTTCAACTTTGATCTTACTGTCATTTCTAGTACTCACAAACTTTGTTTTCAGCACTGGAGATTGCTACTTCTCTCTCTTTTTTTTTTAATCCTCTTCCAACTCCCATTCAGCTAACAGCAGTTCTGCAGCTGTCATTTGCTTCATCAGGAGAAAGCAGGTGAACCTGAAGTTCACCTGCATTCTAGTGCTTGGGAGTTACAGAGTTGGTATTTCTGCCAAATACTGGCTGAGTGAACTTGGGAAGCAGATGAAGATCAACTCACTGAAAACAGTCCCTTAATTTGGTTTACCAATTTGAGAGATGTCACATTTAATTTTAAGATTTTAGCAGTGCAGGTGCACTAATATCTCCAGTTGAACCCAGTGGGGAATGCATGTGTTCAGTAACTCCATTAGTTATTATTATTACACATTTCTATTGTTTGGGGTTTTTGTTGTTGAGGTAATGAGCAGCTGCTGCCTGGGAATCCATATAGGCTCCATGCACAAGTGAGAAACCAACATATGTCACTGTCAAACTATTAAATGCAACCAGCATAACCTAGTGCAAAGAGATCTTCTAAGTATTCCTGAGGAGTTTCAACTCCTGAAAGAAGTACAGGCAACTGCCAGCTCCTGGAGGATACCAGAGAATTACCTCAACACATAGAAAGTACCTTCATTTTATATGAAATATATAAATTTTTAGTATCATAGACTTGGTTCACATATCTGCATCTTGTGGAAATGTAAGGGAAGTAAAAAAGTTTGTATTTCACTTACTGTGGTTTAGGACAGAGCTGTACACCTCATCCTTTGCCACTGAGTGCCAAGAAAAGGTGAGTGTCCTGATTTGTCTGTTGTCTGTGATGTTGGTCTGGCAGCAATGAAGCTCTCCCACAGGTCTCTACCACCACATGCCCTAAAAAGGCAAATGTTGTACAAAATTAATTAGCAACTTCAGGAAAAAAAAACAACAGGGTGAAATTCTGCATCTGCTGTAAACAAAGTTTTACTACTGACTTACTTGTAAAGATCAAATTTTCTCCTAGATTCTGTCATAACTTTTATGTATACGGGTTAGAGATTCAGCCTGGCCACAAGAACCCAAAAGTATAGACAAAAAGAGGTGAGAATGAGCATGATATATCTGGGAAGGAAAGGCTCTTAGAAATAACTTTGAGGTGTGCTCCTATGTTGCTTCATGCACTCCATCATGGATTGATGTGTTTAAAAGCAACTTATTAGCCTTGTATTTCAAAAGAAGCCCATATTTTTCATCCCTTGTCTAGACAGTGGTTCCAAAAAGCCCGTTCTATTTTCGGTCATCCCGAAATTCAGAGGTGCATTTATTATAAAATATTAATGGCAATGACTTCAACCCTGCTCTGGATTATCAGGAGGGACAGCTTCTAATTACCAGCCCTGTTTGGAGTTCATCCATTGCCCAACATTTTACCTTAACCTCTTCCCTCTCTAGCTTTACCTCATTGATCCTGGTCTTGACATCTTCTAGGGCTTTATAATTCTATCCTTTATTTTTATGGTTACCTTGAAGGTGTTTATAGACTGCAGAAGGTATTTATAGACTTTGATCATGTCCCCCCTGAGACTGCTCTTCTCCCAGTCATATATTAGTTTAGCTGCCTGCACGTTGGCTCATAAATCTCATTTTCTTCTCTGTGCAACATAATTTTGTTGCCCTTGTTTATATTTTCTTCTAACTGTTCTATGTGCTTCCATACTGTAAGAACCAGAATAATACAGAATATGTAATACAGGAGAAATAGAGGTGGTTTTTCTCCAAGTGCTATGTAAAGGGAATTAATTACTGAATAAACCCTAAACATTAATTTTTTTTCTAGCACAATATTGCTTGAGGGCTTGATTTTTCAAAGCATACTTTTAAACAGGCCCAGCTCAGCTCTGGAATCTTATTTTAATCAAATCACAAGAGCATTTTGTGGGGCTGAAACCTCCACTTTTTCTTGCATTTTCTGCCCAAGTGATTTTATTTCTTTATCTTCCACTCCCAGAATTCAGAGTAGTTTTCATCTGGGTTCTCACACTGTTGTATTTCAAAAGGAGGAATATAAAGAAATAGTTTCAGTTTGAACTCACACCTTTTAAACACATGTCTGGAGCACTGGCTTTTATGTTCACTCAGCCCCTGCTCTAAATTATCAATATTAACATCAGCTTTGCTTTTAAATTCAAGAGAATTGAAGTCAGGCTCTGGGACTGGGTGACATCCCATGGGTAAACCAGGACTCCTCTGATGCTAATGACAACTGAAATAGCACTTCTTTTACTGCCCTTCTGTCAGGTATTTGCCTCCCACACTGACATGCTTTTCAATACAGGATTACTTCAATGCTCTTGGCTAAAGCTGCTAACTATGAATGCTTTCTTCAGTATTTTCTTATATAGATTGTGTTTATATAGACTGCTTTTCTCCTGTTAACCTTTCATAGTTTCCCAGCTCCACTTAGGATAACAGCCTGGAAATCTTGCACCTCCTGCATAGGATTTTATCCCTTCAACAGTCCTGCTAGCACTATTCAACCAGTGAAAAAAAGATTAATTAATATTCCATATTATTTTCAATATTCTGATCAATTACAGCTGACATAAATCTTTTTATACATTTCAAATACATTTTAAGTTCAAGGCAGATAGTAAAAGTCTTTTTTTTTTTGTTCTTTTCAGAACAAAGCAATACCAGTGCTGACAGCTTGTGTACTAAATGATTACATGGTGAAGAATGCCATTTTGATTACAATGCTTTATGTAAATAATCCAATTATGTAATTAAACAAAGCCTAGTTAACTAGGGCTAAAACACATGCAATCAAATGGTGCACTTATTAGGTAGAATTTTAGTATGTCATCTCTCTCACAAGCATAATTAGGATGCAGAATAAATCTGTATGCAAGGACGTGGAGTTCTTGGATTTGAGGATAAACAAAAATCAGAGATGAGCCATCATAAATTTAATCATCAAAATTTATCATTTATACAGAGTAGGATCATAAACCAGTTTGAAAAGAGTCCATTTCCAGGCCAGAGACTAATGAGATACTCAGTTTTTCTCTATCCTGTCTCCTCATGTGCCATGTTTAGAATAACATATTGAAGATCCTTATGAATCTGCTTTAATATAATTTACAAGTCATCCCCCCTGGTTTCTACAACTAGTAAATTTCGATGTTCACTGGAGAACCCAGCTCCAGTAAATTTATTACACACATTTTTGTTTTATTTTGGGATTTAAAGGGACCAGCGAAAAACTTTAAATGAACTAAGGAAAGAAGAAGTGTTTTTTTCTCCCCATGTGTTTTCAGCTCCCACCACAGAAGACACAAGTCAGTTTGTCAAAGCCTTTAGATACTTCCTGTCTTGCAATGTAGTCAGGAAACTTCACAAGGATTCAAAGCTCGTAAGGCTGGTGGTTTTGGTTTTGTTTGGTTTGTAGTTACTTTGTTGTTGTTGGGCTTTGTTGTTTGGATTTTTTTATGGCTACTTTGTGTCTTTTGATTATAAAGGAAAACTAAAGTAAGTAGTTCAGGGGCCATAATTACAGCAGTAATCCACTTCATAGCAGTGTCTTGCTGGTTTATCCATCACGAACAATGGAAAACACCCACAGCACCCACTCAGGCAACTCAGGGGAGCATTTCAAGTGCTTGTCTACAGCTGGATTGGACCTTTTACCAGATTAAGCCTCCCACTGCTCTTTTGTACTCTACCTCTTCCACACAAGTACCTAAATTCACTCCCGCCTATGTTTTTAATCAAATTCATGACCTTTAATTTCAGGTGGTTGCTTTTTGTAAATATATCTTTTTTTTTTTTTTCCCCGGTAATAACAAAGCATTTAAAATAAATACTACCTAGGAAAGTAAACCTACTTTAGGTCACCAATATAATCTTCAGCTCAGCGTGTCCGGGAGGCGCCAGCA
>JANHGL010009838.1:0-16313 GCA_024611195.1 Ceyx melanurus | reverse complement strand
CAACATCATTAACTTCCCCTTCCTTAAATTCTTTTAAATTTTCTATTTCTGCTTAGAATATCTTTAATGGGAAGAGAAACAGCTCTTTTACTTAATGAGTAAATTTAGTATTTATTTCATTGCAGCTGTAAGTCTCCCATACTTGGTAAGCAAACAGTTGTGTGATAAGTCTTTCCAGAGATGCTTGCTCGTTTTTTTTAAAGTGATTAAGGCTGTGAAGCATTTTTGTGCACTTCTGTGGGCTGTTAGACTGAGGGATCCCCACGTTTCTGGGATGGCACCATTTGTTAAAGGGTGGGTTTCCACTGGAGTGAGTTCTCTGATGAAGTTCATGTCAGTGAGCAGTTGTAGGGACACCCAGTAGGGACTTTGCAATGGGAAAGGAGAAGCTGTTGCCCTCTGTGCCAGAGTAAGCAGCTCTTCTGTCAGATGTGAAACTCAGGCTAGGATCTAGAGGTTGTATGTGTGCCCCTTCCTTGATGGCTTTTGTAATATCCCTGCAGCTATGATTTCCTAACCAGAATGAGTGCACACTTAGATGTGCTTGATTACCTTTCTGGACTGAAGCTCAGAGCAGTCCTTGTCTGACTTGAAGAAGATTCCTAAGATGGAAAGCCATCCTAAGATGTTCAGACTGAAACAAAAGAAACAATTACATTTTACCTAGAATATTTCTAAATAGTAAAAATATAGAAGGAAGACTTTGTTACTTGGGAGAGGTGCTTTAGGGACTGTTACTGGTGGCAGTACTGGTGTGGTCTGGTCTCCAGCAGTTACCTGCTACTGTGCCACTCCCTTCTCTGTTCATGCAGGCCCTTTGTGTACCCAGAGCTGCTGCAGCCATTTTCCCTGTGCTTGCACACTGTGGTGTGATGTCAGTTCTAACTTGAGACAAAGCATCTTGAAATAGCTGTTCCTTTCCATCTTTTTTCTCCTCAGGTAATGCTAGAAGCCATGGACATACTCTTTAGAGTAAGAGGAGGCTTGGATCTTGCATTTCAGCTGGCAACTACTGATGGTGTGTGTAAGACTGTTAATAGACTTGTTAACATCTATATAAATAACCTTTTATTAATTAACTGTAATGATGTTTAGTTTCTTGGCATTTCACCAGATGTTAAGTGCTCCCATACAGCATGGTGTTCACACCTACTAGTGTGGATGTGCCAGGCTGCTCCTTTGCTTGATTTTTCTAATACTGTAGATTTTACAACCTTCTAGTGCAAAAGTCAACTAATAGTGGCCAAAACTAAGTTGAATGTGTTAAATAACTGCAATAGTCTTTGGTAGCTTATTAGGCTTTGCATAACTTGTTGCATTTTAAGTAATGTTTTTTAAGCTCCATGGTGAGGAAAACAATGCTGGTAATGTGGAAAAGTTGCTGCCATATCCAGTAACTGTTCAGGTTCCAAGAAGTGGGTGAAACTTAAAAAAGTCAAGTCAAACTCTGGAAGAGCCAAAATTTGTTGTTGTTGGACAAACTTTGGTCTGCAGTTGGAGTGTAATAAGCCCTGCCTTTCCAAAAATTCTGTAAGTTTTTGTTTTCTATTTCTGAATTATGATATGAAGTCAGAAATACATGACTTGGGTGGAGTTTTTCTAGGATTTGCTCAACAGACTGAACATAACCCTGTGTAGAAGTTAGTCTGTGCACACAAGCCTGTTTGCAAGTGTAGGCTTGGTTAAGAGTTACTGATGTGAAGAATCAACTACAGCTTAGGTGGGTCTTCTGTAATTATTCAGCTCTTCATACCTGACAGCATCCAGGAGGAACAGGACACTTCTGTTAGATGGATATGATGCTGAAACAGACCAACTAAGTGAGATCTTGTCTCAGTTTTGTTGGCATAGCCACGTTTTTATACCAAGTCAAAACATACAACAGCTACAACAGGAGTGAAGGAGTTTTCTAGGCTAACTGGATTCTTACTATGTTTCAGAGGCATCAACAAAGAAGGCATTAGGTTATGTTTTCAGTGACCTTGCAAACAAACTGTCCTCAGATGTTCTGGTGTTCAGAATTTGCCACAGTCCAGTCTATGTGTGGCCTAACAGTGGTGTGAACACTGTTCTGGAGCTGACTGATCAATCTCCTTGCAAGGAGATAAAACGATTTATACAGTGAGTACATTTAATTCTTTAGTGGTTTCTAACTAGGTTAATTTCATATTATTGAAATGGCTTTCTGTTGATATTTCAGATTTGATCAGGATGAAGAGACCAAATGGAAGCTTGGGAAAAAAAAGGAGAAGAAATTACAAGATATGGTATGTGTCTCACCACACTGGTTAATTACATCAGACAAGCTATTTAGAATTCCTTAGATTTGCCCTCCCTAGGCTTTTCTGTACACAAATAGACATTGATGTGACTTAAGAGAATCCTTCTAAAGTCATTGAGAGTCTCCATGAACACAGAAGTCCATCTACAAAAGTTTGTCCTTAACATTACCAGTGTTTTTTTATAACCCAAGTGTTTAATTACTGAGTTTGATACCCAGCATCTGCAGTTTTAAATTGTGCCTTCTTGGTGCCTGTGTTGTTGCTGTACTACTGGTGTCTCTATTCTCTGCAGCAGCAGATAGTCAACATAGACCTCATGCTGGAAATGACATCTTCATTAGCTGGTTTGGCTCCAGTCATTGAAAGGGAAAATAAGGAACACCACTACATAAATATGACTTTACCAGTTGATGTTGTTGTGTCTGTTTCTCCAGAAGAAACATGGGGAAAGTAAGTGGTATCCTGAACTTGTAATTATTTTTTTTTTTCAAGCTTCATTTCTTCTTTTCCTTTAAAAAATGAAATAAAGCTAGATTATTAATCAAATCAGTTTAGTGAAGTAGCATATGGTATTTATCTAATGGATTCAACTGTGTAAATAATAAATGGTCCTGCAGACAGATGGCTTCCTGTTTTTTTTTCCTTGCTTTTTTCTATGGGATTTGACTCTGAAGGATGCTAAATGGCACGAATAAAATGTAAAAAAACCCAAACAAACCATAGTCATATATCTAACTTATTTTGGCAAATTCTCCAAATATATTTGGAGATGTAAGACAAGACACAAGACTGGGGTAGTTGCACTTTGGAGGGTTGAATCACTAGGGAGTAGTTTGTGTGCAGACATGCTTTGGGTAATGCAAAGAGAGGTTCTGCCTTGTTTCTTGAGTGGCAGCATGGAAGTAGTAAGTTTATCAGACCAGGTGTAACTGTGCATGCAAGTATTGTATAACTATCAGACCTATGAGATAAAATGATCCACCACCACTCTTCTGCATTTGAAATACTCTCCCCTATATTTTGCAGTGTACAAAATCTCCTGGTGAAGGCAATTCACAGGCAACTAACTGACATGGAAAGATGCATCATGAAATATATGAAGGGAACATCAATTGTGGTACCAGAACAATTTCACTTCATGTTACCAGGAAAAAATCAGCTTGTAACAATCTCATATCCTACAGGTATTTCGGATGATCAACTGGAAAGTTACAGAAAGGTAAAGCCAACAAATATGAATGGAACCTCATCTTTTAATTTATTTTTTTAAATTTTTATTATTTTGTTATTATTATTACTGTTATTATATTATAATTATTATTATTGCTGTATTGAAGCAGCAGTAAAGCTTTTCATTTATCCAATGTACAATGAATGCTAACAGATACTGATTTTTTGAATTATTATTAACTGAAGTAGTATACTGAATGTAGAAACATGATTTGTTAGAAGTTACTATAATAAAATGTGCTAGATCTCATCTTTATAAGGGTACAATTGAAATTGCATATACATAGGATTCATATTTTATTTAAATTATAGTTACTGTATTATTGGAATTTCTCTGCTTCCATGGTAGAATATCAGATTACTTGTAGTGTGTTATTATTATCAGGCTTTAACATATGCCCTGAAATGTTTAGGGTTGGGGGGTTTTTGTTTGTTTTGGTTTCTTCCTTGGTGTTGTGTGGTGTTGGGTTTTTTGCTTGTTTGCTGGGGGCTGCTCTTTGTGGCTCACAGCTCAGTAGCTTTGTTTGGTTGGGTTTTGCCTTTTGGGTTGGCACATCTGGAAAAAGGAATATGGATGAGGTGGAAAAATGTTCTGATGTGGCAGTCCTTCAGATTGAGATGTGTACCTGGCAGATACAGATGGAACTAGTAAGTTATCAGAACAGGTGTAACTGTGCATATCAGTATTGTATAACAGAGCACAGATGCACTGAGAGCAGAGAAAGAATCTTCTGCTGCCTCAGTGGGGTAGAAGCTGTGGGGGTTCTTCATTTTCTTTTTCCACACAAAGCATTACTGGGTGTATAAAAACTCATCTATTCATTGCAGTTGCCTTGGGCATTGGTCACACATGAAATCTTTCCTGCTCCCTGCCTTCTGTTCACTCTTCCCCACTGATTGCCAAGTAGCTAATGTAGCTGGGGTCAGTGTTGGGTCAGCTGCAGAAAATCTATTAACCTGTGTCACACACATTATCTTAGATGATCTCATCGTTTGCTTCCCTCTAAAGCCCTGGGAAATAAGACAGTATATCTCTTTAAACGTGGCTGCTGTGCTGTAAACAGAGCTTAAAAGGTTCAAAAATAGACTTGATCTGCTTAAACCATAAGCTCAGTATCTTTATCCCAGTATGTGGTACTTGTGCACCTTCAGTAAGTTTATAATTCAGTCTGCTTACCTGTGCTACTGCCCAGATAAAACTGTCATCCTGTTCTGTTATGGTGCATTGTATCATATTTCCTAAGATCCTTGTTATTCATGATGCTGTCAGTGGGGCTTCAGCAGCAGCATTATGTACCAGGGCTGTGTAAAAGTGGCCTTTTGGACAGGAGGTAATGCTGCATGAGCTCCCTTTTGAGGTGAGATCTAGTAATAAATGTACATGTTGAACATTTAATTGAGCAGCTTTTAGTATAATTTGCCAAACTATGCTATTAAAACTGTTTATCTCTTCATTGTTACTTACAATGCCATGTTTCTTGTAATAAAAATTTGTATTGTGCTCTTTATTTTTATTCAAACTTACACATAGGAATTGCATGGGTTATTCAATCTGCCTTGTGACAGACCATATTTCAAGAGAGCAAATGCTTATCATTTTCCAGATGAACCATATAAAGATGGGTATCTCAGAAATCCACATTTACACCTTAATTCACCTGGTAGAGAGTCTGGCACGGTAAGTTTAAATTGAATAATTTGTAAGAAAGTACTTTTTATGTTACTTAAAATTTGTGCTGAAAAGAACTAATTTAAATAGTCAATATTCTATAGGTGGGAAAGCAAAGTAAGTCACCTGGCCTTCTAAGCAAGAGGGTTTCTCTGCACAGAACTGCATTGCTTTAGCTGTATTTGTCCCAAAGAAATAGCATTTTCTCAGGGAAGGACGTACATGCTTTTAGCATGGATTGAAAAAGTTTCTCAGAACCAGGGCAAGAAACTAGGACTATGAAAGGAGATGCTTAGGAGGCAAAAACAGGAGTAGTAATCACGTGTGAATAACAGCCCTTCAATTCTTCCAAAGATCTGCAGCCCCTGACTGAAAGCTTTTACAGTGCAAGTGAGAAGTGACATGACTTCTCTGCAAAGTGATGCAGGTGTGATCAGATCCATTGGCATTACCCCTTTGTGTGCACGTGTGCTCAGCCTGACTGGCATTACCCCTTTGTATGCAGGTGTTATCAGATCCATTGGCATTACCCCTTTGTGTGCAGATGTGCTCAGCCTGACTGGCATTACCCCTTTGTGTGCAGGTGTACTCAGTCCAGGGTGTGTACAGTTACCACCACTACCTGCAGGATCGCACTGACGATAGCGGCTGGGGCTGTGCCTATCGGTCTCTGCAGACAATCTGCTCTTGGTTCAGGCACCAGGGTTACATTGATGCTCCTGTGCCAACACACAAGGAAATCCAACAGGTACAGAAGTTTTAAGTTGATTATTTCATGCATGTTTGTATAGGTTCTTTTAAAAATATCAAATATATTTTAGACATCAGGTTTGGTTTTTATCTCTTAAATTGAACTACAGTCGTTTTTCATTATTGTTTTATTATAGGAGATCTGCCTCCAAGTGTTTGTGTGGAGTGATATTGTATGTACAAATAAGACATTAAAATAGTCTTCTAAATATTTCCTTGGATTATTGTTCTATTAGGAGCTCAAATTACCACATTTTCACTGCTTTTGCCAAATGAAAGAAAACAAAGAACCTAATATGTCATATGAAAATCAGTTTTAAAACTTACTTGTGCACTCAGTGACAGCTGGACTAGTGCCCAGATGCTGTGCCCTGGTTTATGGCTGCTGTTTGCAACTTTGCCTTTGAGAGTAGTGGCCTTTTTTCTCTTGTATTGAACTCTCCTTCACTACTTTTTATATTCTGAAGTCAGATGCATATCCTAAAGTGTTCCTTTCTGTTAGCAGCACTGAGGAAGAACTGTAGGCTTGGACAGCTAATATTGTATGCCTAGCAAGAAATACTGCAACTGTCTTCAGTCTTTTTAAGAAAAATAGTTCTCTGCATCATATTTACTGAACATTTTGAGCAAAGTTTGATTCTGTCCATAAAGCTGCTTTCATCATGCCTAACAGGGATGTGAGCACTGCACTGATAACTGCATTTTCTGAACATTTCTCAGTCCACACCTAAACCCTAAAGCAACTGAAGTCCATGCACTCTTGCATTATTTTTAGACATTGAAGAGGACAGTAGCCTCAGGAGGCTTTGTATGGTGAGCAGAAGGCCCCTCTCAAATACTGCATGTAACATGCAAGCAGAATGGAGAGTTCAAAATAAACTACAGCCTTTGTATGTCAGTGGCTTCTTCCTCAGAGCACTATTTTATGGATCCTTTCTGAGATGGTTTGAATGGGAATCCAGGTACTTCAGGTGGCTGCTGCAGTACAAATTATGGACTCTGTCACTGGACAGCTGGGTGTTCTCCATCCCACCTTGGTCTGCTGATGGACCTGGAGTTCTATTCTGCGCTTACAGGCACCATTCTGTGTTAGTGTTCAAGAGTCATTTCTGAAAGAGCTGCAGTGAATGAATTCAACATCCATTCATCTGCTTTTGGCCTGCTAGCTTCAAACACATTAAGAGATATACACATATAGACATAAACCAACTTTGTTTTGTTCACAAAAAAAAACCCAAACCAGTGGAACTGTCCCCTGTATGTTGTTGACATTTGTTTTTCTGTGATGCTGAAAGGCTCTGGTTGATGCTGGAGACAAGCCTGCAGCCTTCGTTGGCTCACGGCAGTGGATTGGCTCAGTTGAGGTGCAGCTTGTTCTGAATCAGCTTTTTGGAATAACATCCAAAATTCTATTTGTCAGGTAAGATCTGTTTAATAGCTGGGTAGTTATTAGAAAGACTGAATGCCTTAAAATGCATATCACCATTCTGAGACATGGAAAAATATGGATAATAAAAGAAATAGTAAATCTTTTAAGAGCTCCTTGTTAATAAACCCAGTATTTTGCCTTTGGTAGTGCTAACTGCTTACAGATGAAGGCATTTCTTGGGAGCTTGGGATTCCAGTTTTGCAGTTGCTGGAGGTTGATGAATGATGTGCCAACTGATGTGAAATTCAGCCTATTCCTTTGGTCCACAAACACCACTTTAGAAGCAGGCCTGGTCTGGCAGTCATTGTGAGCTGAATGAATACTGACAGTAAATTATCTCTGTCTGTAGAGCTAACCCATCACTGCAGGATTGTGGCAAATTGCTGAGCAGCCTGGAAATAGTGTTCTCATTTCTGGGTTTGTGTGACAGATAGAACAAGGGATTTGTTTCCATTCTGACACTCATAAGTGATAAAGAGCCCTATAAATATATTTGGGAGAAAAACAATAATCTTCAGTATTTATCAGAAGTAAATGACTGGGGTTTTATCATGTAGTCAGCAATAAGCAGACTAACAAATCCCTGAACATTCTGTGATAAACAGTCATGATCAAAACAATACAACCTAACAGCATGTATGAAAATTCTAGTCTAACAAGATACTACAGGAGTTGTGCTTATTTAGATATTCTAAAGAGCATGTGACCATGATGATGGTGATTCTAAATGGTAGGAAAACATTTCTTCAGTACTTTGTAAAGCTTTATACAGCCAATTTGAATAGTTTCTGTTCCAGACCTTATATTTGCAGATGATCCACCCTAAATCTCAAGAGCTTGCACTAGCAGCACCTTATTTTTGTTGTTTCTGGTGAAGTTCTGTTGCTTCAGAGGTGGCCACTCTGTAGCCAGAGTGTGAGTCCAGGAGATGGTACAGAAGGTGACTCCAGCTCCCCACGGGTTACTGGGCTAAGAGCACATTCACTGGTCCAAACACAATCTGCATTAAAAAGTTTTTCAGGTTGTCCCAGGATGTTTATACAAGAAAACTTGAAGTCATTTTGTAATCAGTTAACAAGTATAATGGGTAATTAGAGAATTGAGCCAAGCAAGGATAATGAACCTATTGTTGTTTTTCTTACCTAGCCAGGGTTCTGAACTAGCACTGCAGGGAAGAGAGCTTGCTAATCATTTCAAGACTGAAGGGACTCCAGTTATGATTGGTAAGTGCTCAAGTATCAGAGAATGCCAGTGGAAGTGGGTGGCCTCCCTCTGCTGAATTTTGTTTCAATCAGAACTCACTCAGTTTACTGTACAAGAGTTAATCAAAACTGGAGATGGATTAAAAAATTAGACTTTTCCAAGGGAGCATGGGGAACAATACAATTCAGTCAGGCTGTATCTTTTCACTCAGGGCTCCTCCCATGCTCAGCATCAAAGCTGGTAACAAAGTTCAGTCTAAATGGTGTTCTTAAAAGCTGCATGTGCAGTCACAACTCAGGACCTGACTTGTGCTCTGTAGAGAAGCAAGTTCATACAGTTCCCCATAACTTCCCATCACAGAAGAGTAGTATTTATTTGGCTTTGAATTCTTTTTAAGATCAGTTTTAATAATCTGAAATGTTTATAACTTAAGAAATGTCATTTGTTAGAATATTGTAACTTTGACTGAATTATTTCCAAGACAACTGTGGTTTAGAAAATGAAGAATATTGAAAATAACATTTCCAGCTTTATTAAAGCTGAAACTTTATTAAAATTTTAATTTTAGACATTTTCACAATACATATTTGTCACTTCATAAAGATAGGGTAACTAGATGAAATTGTAAGTGCTAGAAGTCCAGAGTTTGGTATGAAATATTCTTGGCCTTTTTTTCTGAAGGTTGAGAATTAGAATCCTATATTGAAAAAGCTTTTAGTCTGTAACTCATTCTTCCCTGTAACACTCTCTTGTAGAGTGGTTTAATTTTTGTTGTTATTGGAGGGGCAGAGGTTGACTTTTTTTGGGTGGGTTTTAGGGATTTTTTTGGTGTTCTTTTGAGGTTTTTGTAGTTCCTGTCTGTTGCATAGAGTCATTACTACAGTATCCCAAAGACATGAACTCCTCAGGCTATCTGAAAGAAACATGCAAGAGTCAACCTGTGCCAGCTCATCAGAATATCCCCTTTCCCTGTTTGCAGGCTAGAGAGGGGAACCAGAAATTATTACTCTGCCTGTAATATCCATTGCTGAAATTTAGTAGAAGACAACAGATAACCTTTATCCAAAAATTCTGATTCCTGTTCTAATTTTAGTCCTTCTACAACAAGGACATTTTTCAGATTCCTCCTCTACAGTTAAGTTTCTTTAAAGAAAAGTGAGCAAAACAGACATCTGATATATTCCTGACTTCATCTGCTGAAAGTATTATTTAATCTGCCTTTCTGACATGGAAGAAATCTGTAGAGAAGATGTTGTAGAAAGAAAAACTATTCTCTAGTTCTAGTAAAGTTAGATTGTTTAGTAACATGAAAAATCTTATGTAGCACAGCTTCAGAATCATCTTGATAACCAGCTAATCTGTTAATAGAAATTGTTGCTGTACTTTTCATGTAGCTAATCTCCATTAGAAACTGTTTCCAATCTTTGTGCCTTTTAACTTAGGTGGAGGTGTTCTGGCTCACACGATACTAGGAGTGGCTTGGAATGATATTACTGGGCACGTGAAGTATTTGATTCTAGACCCACATTACACTGGAGGAGAAGATTTGCATGTGATTTTGGAAAAGGTGAGGCTTGCTGCACACAGACACATATACACACCTATGTATGTACATATGTATATTCTGGCGTGTTTCATGACAGTTTCAGATTCATGTTAGTCTCTTGAGCAGCAGAAGATAATGGGAAGTGGGGGAGGGAAGAGAGAACTGAGGAACTAGGAACTGAGCTGGGGTGGGAGGGAGGAGGAGGGGGGAGAGAAAGACTCTGTCATGTCTTTTGTGTTAATGTGTTTCCAGGCGTGTAGAGAAAAACTGTGTCACTGCATTCTGTGGGTACTTGTCAAGGATTCATACAGCTTATCTTAAAATCACTACAATAAAATAGCAGTAGATAAGAAAAGCAGAATTCTCAGTAGATGTAAATGCTACCTTGCTTCTTCTTGGACAGGGCTGGTGTGGATGGAAGGGCCAGGAGTTCTGGACGAAGGATGCCTATTATAACCTGTGCCTACCTCAGAGACCAAAAGCTATCTGAATTACCCTCTCGTGCTGGAACAGCCTGAGACAGACAACTAGCTGATCTAGATATGTCTTAGTATTTATCAAAATAATGCTTTAAGCAATCAAAAGCAAGCTGAAATAGAACTGTTGCTTGAGTCATTTAAATCAGGCTTTTTTTTTTTCTGAAATGAAACCTCTAAAAATAAGTTACCTGCTGTGAACTGTATTTCTTAGATTTATTAGGTAACAAATACTACTTCTTTGGGCTAGGACAACTTTGTTTATATAGTATTTTTTGTTATGCTAAAATATTTGCAGATGAGGTGACCAATCCTTTTATTTTATGGAATTCTTCCTTGCCAAAGAAGATGAACTGTCTTCTACCTTTCAGGCTGCATGTAGCCCAGTGTCTTGCACACTATGAATCTGTTCAAAGGTATCATTTGCTGCTGGGACTGTTGATAATTGCATTTTAGAAGAGGAGTAGGAGAAAAATCACTATTTGTACTGAGTTTTATAAACTTTGTTCTCCTATTTCACAGAAAAAAAAAAGTGAGAGTTGTTACATGCTTATTTATTTATATCTGTATGAACACAACTGTTCTTCAACAGAAACCCAACACAACAGTCTTCTGTAAGAAGTAATAAATAAACAAGCCTTCCTCCTTCTCAGAAGGAGACAATGTACCTGGGTGCACACCTGGCTGCTCCATGGACAGGCCAGTTGTGTTTCTTCAGACTTTGAATTCCCCTTGATGTCATGTTGGGATTACAAGCTGTTTCTTTTGTCAGCTAGGAGATGGAATCTGCCACATGAACAGACAATGTTTGTAGCTACTCCATCACTACATCAGTAAAAGTACCTTTGATTTCTCCCCTGCCACCCCCATGCTAAAGTAGCCTTTTCAGAGACATTCCCCATGCACTATTAGTTTTTGTAAGACCATCAACACCTCTGCAAGCTGATCCTTACTAGGTGGCTTCTTAAATCCAGCTGCTATGTATTTAACACTAAATTAATTTACTTAAATGCTAAAAGCATTAAAAAATATATATTCTAAATTGTAGTATATCCACAATATTACCCACCATCTGATATTCTCCTCTTCCTGCTTATGGTTGTGCTGGTTTCACTGTGTTTCTGTGCAGCTGGATCCCCTCTCAGCAGGCCACAGCTGACACTTAGTGACTTGCCAGACTGTCCTCTCTGTTTCATTGTCTGCATGTGTTGGGTTGTTGTCAGAAACTTGGCACACTCCAGAAAGCCATAAGCCATGGCAAGATCTGCTGCTGTTTGTCCATTGTTGTTGCACAAGCTAAAACAGAGTTAATAATATATATATCCCACTGTAATGGAATGGTTATTATGAGCAAATGCTGACCAAGATTAAGTGGTAACTTTAGGCAGATGTATAAAAGTACAGAGAATCAATATCAAGGTTTGTGTGTTGTACTCATACAGAGGGCTGGTAGTAAATGCACCAAGGAAAGCTTATTTAAAATAAATTTGTCGTCAGACTGTGATTGGCTTAGCAGCTCAGAAAGGCAAGAGGAAGGTGAGCACAGCCTTAGTCACAATGGAGAACAAACAAGGAGAACTTGTGATCAGGAATATTCTCTTAGTAGTTACACAGAGTTGGAACTAAAGAGCAGCACAGGGTCTGTGCTAGTGTGGCATTTATGGCAGTTTTTAATAATGCTGCTGTTAGGACTATGGCTGCACTTCAGAGTCCTAGCATGCACACTCTGAACAAGAGAAAGTGCTGTGTCATTTGAATGTGTCAAATACACATTCTCTGGCACTGTTAGTGAAATGACAGAACATAGCTCAACTTACTCAATTTTGGCATTGCCAGCAACAAGCAGGGCAAGACACTCCAAACTCCCAGCTTTTGCTGCTTTATGAATGGGGGCTTCTCCGTGGCAATCCTAAACACACAATTTACACATGGCAGTTATGTGAAAGAAGGGAAATAGGCTGAAGCCACCTTGTTCTCCAGTTTAAAGTGTTATTCTGTGTACTCAGAGCTTCTAAAGTGTACTTAGTAACTATCATTAAATTTAGTGTACTCAGCAAAGTAGAAATACTGTGCCATGCAATAGGCATTATTTAACCTCTACCTTCTAAAAGATTATTTACACAGAACACACTCTTTACACTGATTAAAAGCATCTTTCAGGGATTGTTGTGATCAGCAGCTTGCTGCTACCACCTCAGAGGTATAAACAAATGAAATTTTGCAACTAGAGGAAGAATCCTAACAGTTTAAAGTAAGGGCAATATTTCAGTGGAAAATTGAATACTTATTTGTGTAAAATAATATCTTTTGTCATCTGCATGCAGCACTCTTAAGTTTGAAAACTGCATTATACACAGATGAAATCACTAATGCAACAGACAGGATTTCTGGTTTATGCTACTATAGTTTCTCTAAAATAAGCAAACCCACTGTGTATATAAAACCTCTTTTAGATTAATATATGTAAATAACACGAACTGGATTTGCTGATATGCCAGATTAAAAGCAGGAGATACAAAACGCATTTTTTTTTACCTGTTGGTTCAAATTTGCCCCCATCTGCAGCTGCCACAGTAGGAGAAAAGCTTCACCGCCACAAGCAGCCAGGTGAGCCGGAGACTGGGCAGAGGCGTCCGCAGGTGCGTTCACTCCGGTCCCTGCCTCCAGCAGCCTGCTGAGGCTCCCGGGCTAAAGCAAACACCGCAAATTAACCAACCGCAGCACGGTACCCCTGCCAGCGTGAGCCACGGCGCCTAAACCCTTCAGCTTAGCAGAAAATACCCCTCTCGCAAATTAACAGCCCTCCATGTCCTTTTTTTGGCTTTTAATCTCTTCACCAGAAACACCGACGGCTCTCGGCAGCGCCCCGGCGGCAGCTGTGTGTGAGGCGGGATCCGCAGCACTCACCTGCGAACTGCAGCCCGGCGCCAACATCGCCTCCCTCCCGCTGAGCCGGCCCTGCTGCGGCGGCGGCGGGGCGGCAACGGGCGCGGCACGGAGCTGTCCCTACCCCCCGCAAGCTGTGAGAGCGGCGGGACAGGCCCTGGCACGGACGGGGCGGCCTCGGCGGGAGCGCGTCGCCATTGGTCTGCCGCGCGGGACGGGCCGTGTTTGTTTTGTTGGCGGAGGGGCGGGATCTGCCCGCCGCGGGGGCGGGGCGGAAGCGGGACGGGCCCGAAGCGGGACGGGCCTCGCCGCCGCGCCTAACGTCACCGCCGGTGGCGGCCCTTCGTGTGGCGGCAGCTTCTGCAGCGCCGCGCGCGGGCTTCGCGCCGCCAGCCCCGGCTCCACACGTCCGGCTTCGGCGCTCGTTTCCTCCCGCCTCGGTTCTCAGGCTTCCTCCCGTTAGACTCTTATTTACCGGCCAGCAAAACTAACCGGTGCAGTACACCTTCCTGCCCAGCGTTTGCAGTTCGGACTCCACGGCCCTTCCTATCCCTCCTCAGACTGCCGGTCTGGAAAATCACATCCCTTTCCCGTGCCGTCGGCAGCTCCCCTCATTCACGGCCTTATAATCCTGACCTCTCGGAGGCTTCTGCCCCATCATCAACAATATTCCAGGGAGACATGACAGTTACCTTGCTTTGTGCCCTCTTCACCGATTTCTCGTGACCTCTGAGCTGGAGGAATAACAATTCACCTCTTTATATGAGTGTTGTCTTAATGACAGTTGTCCTGCCAAGCTGGTTTGCCCAAGACCTCCCAACCATCGATGATCTGTAATTCAGCAGCCACTTCCTCCACACAACTGCCAAGCGTAGCCGAGATTCGCAACAGCTTCAAGGCTGGGAATGTTGTTGATTCAGCAGTGACCTTCCCACCTTCACTGCAGTCACAATATTCCTCAGCGATTTAAAGCTTTTCAAAAGTGGCACTGTTAGCTATAAGCCAAGATTCCCCAAATCTACAAAAAGCTTTCTCTAGTTCAAAGACTAAATAGACTGTTTCCCCCTGACCTTGAAGTCCTGTTTGTAAGCAATTCCTCCAATCACTTTTTTCAAGAACAGTGGCTAAAGCCAAGACTTCATCACCAGAACTGCCTGTGTAACTGCTTGAAAAGCCTGACCTCCCCTCCAGTTCACCAGCTGCAGAAGTTATACCCAGGGATTTAGGAGGAGAGAAAATCTTGTCCACAAACCTTTAAAAAATTGATCCAGCTTGACTGATATTTAGAGATTACCAGAGAATATTCATTCATCAATGCAAGTGTGAAGAAAACAGACTAGTGTTTTAGTTGTTACTAGCAGCCAGTTTAACATTAGTTGATAACATAGAGGAACTTTCCCAAAACCTCTGTCTCTTTAATCTAAGGGTCAGAAATCACCAAGGCTGTAGTTACAGGGGCTCATCACAGATCCAAGCCTCACCCCACACAGGGAGAGTTCCCAGGGGAAAGCCCAGTTACTTGCAATAGCAAGACAATTTGTTCAGTAAACCATTGGTTAGTTACAGTTTACTCCCAAATAAAATAATGGTTTATTTACTGGATTCTGATGCCTATGTTGAAACTCTCAAAAAAAGCATAATTAGATTTTAAATTAAATTAAAGCTTCATCATGGTTCCCTATGTTTAAATCTACTTCAAGAAAGAAACTTCCTCTCCAATTTGGACAAAACCTATTTGTAACAGTATGCCAGCATTAGAACTCATGCAGTGCCTCCTTAATTGATTTACTCAGTTAAGAGGATTACAACTTCTTGCCCTCCTTTTCCTTTCCTCTAACAGCAAGCAATGGGACCAAGACAAATGGGTCAGGAACCTCAAATGACAAAACTATAGACATTTGTCCAAAACTCAGATGCTATCACCTTGTGGGTTCCAGTAGCACAGCACTGGAGATTGTAATCAAACAACAATCTGGAAACACCATACCAGCACAATTTAGCAGTAATGTCTTATCATTCCTTAGAAACAATTTTTAAGTACTCATATACAGAGCAAAATCCAACACAACACCCGCTGCCGAAACACCAAACTAGAAGCCTTTTTTTTTTTTCCACTTGATAGAAGATTTTCAGGGCTTTGAGAGTTGAGAAGCCTCATCACACAGACAGAAGCAGACAAGTTACCACTACTGTTGAGAACTGTTACAATAGCCTTGCTTGGCACTAGAAACTGAAGCAGCTGAAGCCTTAGATGGCAAGAGCTGACCAAGAGTAAACTGTTTGATAATGTTGCAAATACAAAATCATCTGGAACCAACAGATGTAAGCAGAATGCAAAAGGACCAAAGAAATTCTAAAGTAACTTCGTACGGCAACCAGGTCAACAATTAAGAAAACCAACAAGAAATCAAGAGACCACTGACCGGGATTATAGAATCATAGAAAAGGCCTCCAAGATCATCAAGTTCAACTGTCAAACTAGTATTATCATGATTGTAATTGTGGAGAGTTTTCTCACAGAAAAAGGTCATGATTTACTGTCAGTGAACAACCCATGTTGAGAAGACCTAATGAGCAACTGTGAAGGAGCTGTGAGAAACTGACTTTGTAGCTAATTCTGAAGAGGCCTCGAAGTGAAGTACTGATAAGAGATTCCTGCCTTCCTCCCTCGGAATGTAGAAAATAGAACTTTGTCCACCTGCAAAACTTTGCCCGAGAAACTGCTAGCTTCACACGGGGGGGGTGTGTGCGTGTGTGTGTGTGTGTGATAACTGCTATTTCTGTAGCTCTGCTGTTTGACCAATAGTAAAAGATGTAAACACGCTTTGCTTTTAGAAACACT
>JANHGL010009837.1:0-18305 GCA_024611195.1 Ceyx melanurus | reverse complement strand
GGTCCTGGGTCTGCTGCCTGCAATTCTAAACTCCACCATCTCATGGTCACTACAGCCAAGGGTGCCTCCTACCTTCAGATCCTCAACCAGTCCCTCTTTGTTGGTCAGTACAAGGTCCAGCAATACACCTCTCCTTGGCGACTCCTCCAACATCTGCATTAGGAAGTTATTAATGCTCTGGAGGAACCTACTGGACTGAGCGTGTCTGGATGTGCAATTTTCCCAGCAAATATCAGGGTAATTGAATCCCCCATGACAACCAGAGCCTGTGATTTTGAAGCTACCCCAGCTGCTTGTAGAAGGCCTCACCAGCTGCCTTATCCTGATTGGGTGGCCTGTAGTAAACACCTACTACAATGTCTGCCATACCAGTCTCCCCCTTGATCTTTACCCACAAGCTTTCAACCTGCTCCTCATTGTCCCCCAGGGAGAGCTCCATACATTCTAATTGCTCTCACATAGAGAGCAACTCCTGCAATAAAATGCCTCTCAGTACTACCAGGAGAAGGCAATAGCACAAATATTATACAATGTCTTGAAAGGATGATGTCTGACTACAGAAAAGCCTCCATGTTCTTTAGAGGAATTAATTAGTTGTTAAGAGGGCACCACTGGAAGTGGTCCCTTGTGGTGTTACTCTCTTAGAGAGTGTTGTCACTGGTATTTGTATTTGCGGTCAGGATGCACCCTGGACCCGTTTTCTTTCAGTTTCATCATTCAAAAAGTGAAGTTTCCGTCACACTGAAAGTAATCACAGGTGGAAATCAAATTTTTCAAGTAATTTTCTAAGTAGTTTCAGCAGAGGAAGGAATTGGAGTGAAATCGCTGATACCTTTGGTGCAGGCTCTATCACTGAGCTGGTAATTGAGGGAAGAGACCATTGACAAGGTATTTCAAGGCTTATCCTTCATCCTTTGTTTTTCTTACAGATACTCAAATACAATTTTATTTTTATTTCATTTCAGGGCAGAAGGAGTCATATCAATCTCATCCCTCTACATATAACACAACTGTATTTTTTTGTGGTTTGGTTTGGGGTTTTTTTTTCCATTTGGTCAATAACAGAGGAATACACTGCTTTTGTTCTGCCCTTCTCTAAGCAGGTTTTAGTTTCACAGACAAAATAGTTATTTTTTGCCAAGCCCTACCCAGGAGAAAATATGTCTCCATCCCATGGCTCTCCAGACTTGAGTACATGGAGAAGGAGCTCACCAGGAGGATGGAGCAAGTGTGGTGTTTCCCCGCTGCGGGGCCAGGCGGGACCAAGCATGTACATGCCAGTGGCGTGGCCCTGTGCAGACTGGTTCTTTGGGAGGTTAATTGCAAACCTGCCCTAACCCAGTGAGCAAAGAAAGAGTTGCTCAGGGGAATATATGTGTCCAAAGGGAAGGGGATTTGCTATTGCCCTGAGATGTTAGATGTGCAAGTATGTCTGGTTTTGCTGCTAAAGGACTGGGTATGTTGTCACAGATTTGGCCTCCAGAGCTGCTTAGGGATTCCCAGAGGGAATTCCTCATATCGTCATAACACATGGTTGGAAATGGCTTGGTCATGGTCAGGAAAAAATGTAGGTTTAAAGGTGATCTGTGTTTAGTTGATGGGCATAAATCAGAGGATGCTTAGGGCAGCTATTAACAGGCAGAAAAAAATGATTGGAGGTATAAGAAAACAATTTGTTACTGTGGATATAGAGAAAGGGGTCCATGCTATGTGACTGAGAGGCAGGGGGGGGAAAAGTCTGGATATGGCACTAAAATTGCTTTGCTTTTTCACACAGCTAGGATGTGTTGTGGATCATGGCATCGCCTTAGGTTCCACAGAGGCAATGAGTAAAGCCAGAGTGGGAGTGTTTCAAGGCATTGATCTACCCCAGCTCCAGTTTTGTTTTCTCATGATGCCATGAGCCCAAACAGTTCTCACAAACCATCTTGTCCTGGCTGCTCCCTCTTGCTCCCTTCCCAACTGGAGAAAGCACTTTGTGTGGGGCCATGTTGTGAGCTGACTGAGGCATCTGATCTTCACAGAAAATAACCTGGCACAAATGGAAAATTTTTTTGCAGCTGCATCAGCTCTGTGATCCACTTCACAGTGTTGTGGCAACACATCCAAGACAGGGTGTTGGAGGTTGGAACAAGCAGCAGGGCGTGGGAATACTTTGGTTTGATATTGTCATCAAAGGTAGAAGCCTGCCCTTAAATGTCACTGAAATTTAAAGAAAGTGAGCTCCACTTTTCTTACAGGGTCACTGTGAGAAAGAGTGTAAACTTTCAGAAACCAGGTTAAAACAATTGTGCCTTCCAACCCAAACACACTGCACCAAAAATGCAGTATCTGCAAGGCCCACGGGAAAGGGGTGTTGTGGGTGTCTTTTGGTGGCAGCTGGGATGCTGTAGACAGCACAAATGGAAGTTTTCAAATAGACTTAAAAAAAAAAGTAATTTGTCTGGTTTTCTCCTGTGTTCTGACTCATTAGGGATCACATTTTCCACCTAAACAAGAAACCTTTTAAAATGTAATCAAAATGACTCCAGAAGTTAGGGTTTTAAGTAAAATGGAAATGTATTGAGACTGCAACTAGAAGTGTGGGAGTTGATAACTCCAACACGTTTACTTGTAACTACTGTCAGGATCTTGAAATTCAATTGAGTCAAGAGATTTCATGAGGCAGCTAGTTTAGAAACATTTGAAGTTGGATAGTTGTGCCTCAGCACTAATTGCAGAAAGAATACGTAAAACAACAATCTCCTGTTTTCTCCGGGTCTTAGTGTGCAAAACAGAGGCTTTAAAGAAGACTCCCAGCACTGAAGGATTATAACCTCGCTTTCTTTTTTTCTTTTCTTTTTTTTTCTTTCCACTATGAGAGCAAGGCAAGTTCACTGTAATTGAAAAGCAAACAGGCAGGCTGGGAATTTGTATGTACAAAGCAGATGGCCTCACATGGTCTTTTTTGGGATACCTGGGTAGGTCTCCTTAACCACAGCTTATTTTGCACTGAGTATCACTCCACACAGGCCATTGTTGCCATGCACCTGTCTGTAATTTTGGAGGTTCATCTACCTCCAGCAAACTATATTTAAAAACTCAGTGCTGATTAGAAGGAAAAAAAAAAAAAGTTCGGGGGAAGGGATTTCCTAGTTCACAAATAAGAATGTGCAGTGGAGCACTCACTAAGTAAACAGAAAACATGGGCAGCTGAGAGAAATCAATTTAGCTGAACAAACAATGTTCCATGTAATGAACTACTAATTATCCTTTTATGCCATGTCAGTCTGAGTGATTACAGAGCTGTGCAGTTTAATTTGACGTTTGAGCATTGCCTTGCTCCATTAGCCTCATATAAAGCTACGACACGTTGAGAGGAATTAAAAAAAACCATGGTGGTGGGTTGTGGGGGAAGGGGGCTGTATTTATTCAGAACTAAGTAAGCACCTGTAGCAGTCATGGGGAAAAGAGCTTCCTCATTTTTTCTTCTTTTGGCTTTTTAAATTCTTGACTGAAGTGAAAGGGGCAGTGCTTGAGAGACATGAAGGAGCATGTCAGATGCTCATAGAAAACGCTTTCAGTGTCTTGGTAATGTCCCAGATCTTTAAACCCTACATTAAACTATCATCAAGGGATCGAATAAATATACTGCATAGATCAGACACACATGCAGATCAAGGGGAAAGTGAATGGTAAACAATACAGTGTGGGAGCAACTATCTTTTCCTGGATTCTTTCCTTTTACTGACAATTTGCACACAGTAGGTAAATCAAATCCCTAGGTGCCTGGGAAATCTTGTGGTTAATCTAGGACTGAAGGCCATGTATTATAAATACTGCTTTATTATCATACTGTTTGTCCAACTACCTGTACTGATAAAAGGATTAGAGGGAATTAACATATGGAGAAAGCTAAAGACAGTTTGTTGGGATACATATTATGGCTATTAACTCTAGGAGTACCAGTGGAGTACCTGTAGTCTGATGTAGAGCTACATATTTTCGACAAGTTTTTTGTTTCACAAAAGGTAAACCAAGCCCAGAGTCACTGAAGTTCTAGGGGAAATTTCCATGGGAAAGGTGCAGATGTAGGAAGGACCATGCCCCATGTCTAGGTAATACACCCACATGTGAAACAGTGAGATAAATATGACCCCAGTGTCCAGTGATAATATTTATGGGGTTGGATTAATTTAAGCACAAACTGAAAAGCAAATGTTTAAAAAACATTTGGTGTAACTACCTGACATCTCTGATATTCACACCACTGAAATATGTGCCATGACACCTTCCAGTCTCACTCTTTTCACAGGGCAGATGATCATAGATAAGAACTCCTGAGTTGAGATAATATTTAAAGAATTGCTTTTTCAAAATATCTGTTTAAATTTTATTTTAAATCTCAAGAAGAATAAATAGCAACTTGAATGGAAAAAAAAGAAAGAAGAAAAGGGAAAATAAAAAGCCTCCCCAAAATTGGGAAATTCAAACATTCAGTCAGCTATTTGGGTTTAGACATAACTCATACAATGCCAGATCCTTGGCAGAGGCAAGATGATTTAATGAAGAATCCTTCTTTTTGGCAGCTAAGGGTGGGACCCGAACATGCGCTCAGAGGATACAGTGGTCTCTCTCTTGCTTTTGACAAAAAGCTTGCTCATTTTGGCCATCCCCTAAGCTGTCCTCAAGGTATCCATCCAGCCCCCTCCCTTTTCTTTTTGTAAGTTGTGTTGAGAAATATCACTTTGGCAAACCAAAATACTGGGAGCTTTTTATCCACCAGAGGAGTACTGCAAAAGTGGAAATTCTCCTGCAACCTTGCTAAAAGGCTGCAGCCCCAATGCTGTTCAGCTCAGGCTCCCATGGCAGGTCCATGGTGGTGTTTAGACACCTGTCTGCTGCACATGCCATGGTCCTCAGTCTGTTTGTTTGGGGTTTTGACATACAATTTAGCCACCTACCAGTTGATACTGGTTTCTTGTTCAGGTGGGGTTTTTTTTTGTTTTGGTGTGGTTATCCTATTGGGCTGGATTGAGGCTAAATTGAATTTTGTTTCTGCTACAAGGCATGAACAAGCTGCAGGATCTTACCCCAGGGTTGAACTGGCCCCTCTGTTCCTTCCTAATGTCTGTTAGACACATTGGGGCCTTTCTGGACTGTGCATTTGTAACTCCCATTGATGCTAATGTGTGTGACATATGTGTATCCAGTGGAGAATAGACCCCATTGACTACAGCAGTTCCCTGGCCTTGAGTGATGCTCGTCACTTGATTAAGCCAAACTAATGAGGCACAACCAGGGCCAATGGGAATGTGTGGGACTCAGGCATTGCAAAAGCTGGTGGAAACCTGTAGCTTTTACTGGGGGCTTTGTCCTTTTTTGCCAGCCAAAGACACAGAATGCCATAGGATGGGGTGAAGAGTAGCAGATGCTGTCAAAGAAATGAACAGTGTGAAAAGATTCACCATTGCCAATGACAGCACCTCAGATTGCCCTGTTGTAGTGGCAATTATATATGAAAGTGTCTTGAGTGCTCAGCAGGGTTTAAAACTAGGTTTGGACTTGGTTCTTGCTCAGTGTCTTTTTACACTGGATCCTGAAGTTGGTACTGTGGCTCTTTCTCTGGTGCATATGTATTTGTAGCTCACAGGTGGCTGAGGCAGGAGGCATCCTTTTCACCAATATTGTGGTATCAGTTTGGGAAATGGGAAAGAAGGGAAAAAGTAGAGACCTTGCAGTGAATGTTTCTTGGAGGTTGCCCAGTACACAAGAACCATTAGAGGCAGAGCTCTGCCACTGTGTGCTCACCCTTCAGTGCATTACTAGCCACCACCTCCAAATGCAGAGCACCTGGTGTATTCAGGAGGACCTGGAGAAACATGCAGGGCTGGAGCCTCTTTTGCTTTGCCTGGGCCCAAATCATCCAAACTGGGCCAGATGCATGAATGCTAATTTAAGGTACGTGCTTGAGAGCTCAGCCTCAGTCTAAGTGTGACTGTGCTTGCAGAGAAAGGGACTGGGAGTTAAAATCAGGATTTAGGTAGAGGCTGACACATAATAAATAGAAAGCATGGACATGGTATCTGCAAACATATGTGTGCCATGTACAGACATAAGATGCTGTTTGCTGAACTGAGGCCAGGAACAATGGCCTTCCTGCAGAAGCCAGCATTGTACAGAACCACTGTGTCAATGTGAGGGCACAACCTAGTCATACAGGGGCAGACTAGAAGGCCAGATTGTAGGTCAGATGTAGATCCTGAGAGACAACAGCATTAAAAAAGAGTGAATTCTACTTGAAGACTTGCTGTTTTGGAGAGCCTGGTTGAGAAGTTGCCTGTACTTTCCCCTGTACTTTATCTGCTGGTACATTCCAGGTCAGAGGAGGTTTGTATTTTTGTCATATTGCAATACTTGCCTTTATGTAAGTGCTGCTAAGAATAAAATTAGCAGTGGGAGAAAAACATCAGTTTGATGTCTAAATTTGGAAAACTTGCTGAATAAATCTATTAACTTCATTGTGGGGAGAGAAAAGAACAGCAAGCCTTTGTTTAAAGAAAAGTTAATATAAATATAAAATAAGAGCTCATTACCCCCTCTGGTTTTCTGAAGTGGGTTTTTTTAATGTTCTTTTGTCCCCTTCAGAGGATAAATATTAATTGAATCTGATTTGCAGGACTCTTAATTCAGAGTATATGGTCAGTTGTATCTGAAAGACTTTATAATGATTATAGAATGCTTTCAACTTTGGGGAAGAAGGGTTCATCCACTTGAGTAGGCATCCTCCCAGAAAGTAGGATCCTGCCAGGTGTTTGACACCACCACTGTCCTTGCTGGCATGGTCACAGTGGGCAGTCCCTGTCACAGGATACTAATTAAGCAGCAGGAAGGCTCTGACGGGAGGCAGCATGGGTCTCTTCGACGTTTGGCAGAGAGACTACAAGCTTAAAACTGCTCCAAGCACCTCCAGCTTCCTTTGGTCCCTTCATCATAGACTGTGTGAGACTGTGTGCCTCAGTCAAACCCCATGGTGATCAGAGTGCATCTGAGAGTCTTCTGGCTTAGTCCAGAGCTGTAGAGGACACTGTCATCTGCACCTTGCAAGGCAGATGCCTCCTGCTGTCTTCCCCAAAGTTTAGCACAAGGTAGTAAAATCACAGTCCCTTTCACAGACCACAATATTTTATGACAAGAACCATCTTTGTTTGCTATGCATCTCTGGCAACTGCACCCACCACTTTTCTTAGCATATCCAGAACAGGTCACTTTTACCTTTACTAGTAAAATACACCTTTATTGGTAAATTATATATTATTTATTAAGCAATGTAGATTGAAAGCAAGAGGGCCTAGAAATTTAAAATATAAATATTATTCATATACTAGACTGGTATAGTCCTGGTCTATCTTAAGACGTGGATAACTTTCTAATGATCTCATCTTTTTTTTCTCTTGAGATATCATGTTTTTGTTACAGCTGTTGGAGCTGCAAGTTCAGCATTCAAGTTCTGCAGAAATGCTGCCTTCAACCTTTTCCCTCTCTCTTCTCATTCTAATTGTCCCCTCCAGATCTTTTTGGAGTTAGAAACTGGCATATGAGCATGAATGTCCTGTTTAGTTCTTTTTCCAAAGTGGCAGCCTGGGTTGCTTAACGACCATTTCCCTCTTCTGTTTCGTACTAAATTGGCTGGGCACGGAGGAGAGGCAGTGCATAAACTAAGCAAATAGTTTATGTTCTTCCTGTAGCTGCTTTTTGGACACTTACAGGTCATTAATTCTTTTGTTCCCAGCCAACCTGCCAGCTGGCGGCTCTCCTGCCCAGTTTGAACCATTCCCTTTGTGTGGGCTGCTGACCCATTCCCACTAAGCCAAGCTATAAGATGTGTGCAGGAGGGTCCAGGACTCTTGTGACATTAGCTTTCTGCTGAAACTAGAAGTGACATAACTGATACAGGCATAATATCGATAACCAGGTGTTCTGTCTGTTTTCACACACTACCCTTCACATGTTGACAGCGTTAAAGGAAAGAGTAATATTATTATATTGGTGAGGGTGTTGGGCTGTGCTAGCAGGTGAATACCACTGCTGAGGGGCTGAGAGCTATGCTGTGACTATAGATTTGTCACACAAAAGCCCAAAGGTGAAGGACTTACTATAGCTCCAAGAAACAGCCTCTGATGATGGAAGGAAAATTAGCATCATCTCATGACATTACGTCTACTGTAGGCTGTGAATTTCAAAGGCAGGCTGAGGAACAGAGCATGGAAATCCCTGCTGATCAGGAGTGAGACTGTTTTTCTCCTTTAAGAACATTTGCTCAGCTTTTTGATTTCTAGTGTTTCCAGTTGCCATATCAACCTGAGAAATTTGCCTGGCAATTTCAAGAGAAGATAAAAAAATTTACTTGCATCACCTCCAGCATTTGATTGCTGGTATTTCATTTTATCTTCTTTTATTCCCCATATTTGCTTTCCAACCCATGTCATCAGATGACCAAGGATTCCCACTTCTCTCTTTGATCAGGTACATCCCATGTTCAGCAGTCCATGTGTACAATTTAGGTTCCAGGTTAAAATTCTTTCGACATCAGGAGCAGGGATAAAGCCTATGGAACACATCCTTCTCATGTGGCAGACTGGGAAAGGCCACAATCATCAACAGAAGCACTCTGGCTTTAGATAACTGTAAGCTTCAACTTTTATCTTGCTCTGAAGAGCAGGACCAGGAGGCACAGTGGAGGCTGCTCATTGGATTACCATTGGACAGTGTGTTGGTTTTTTTGGAGCCTGCATCTAGCTCCATCTCTCTCCCAGCACCATAGGAGTATGGAAAAAAATTGCATTCACTCCCAGTGGTAGTCCTGGACCTTCATGTTCATCCATCTATCCATCTTTTCTCTCCAGCCTGTCTTTGGCTATTCATGGGTCACTGCTGTAAATTGGGACACAATCTGTCCAAGTGCAGATGAATCTTGCAGGGACTTTTTTTGTGGTGAATATATTGTTTGGTTTGTTGAGGTTTTGTAGTGGGTTTTTTCTTCAAAAGGAATAAGAAAGTCAAAAAGCCTTGAATCTTTACCTTTTTAAAGTGGAGACACCACCACAGCAGGACATAATGGCTTGCTGTGGTGGTAGTGGTTTGCCTGAGAGCCTGGAGATTTATGTAATG
Source organism: Ceyx melanurus (assembly GCA_024611195.1). NCBI lineage: Eukaryota > Metazoa > Chordata > Aves > Coraciiformes > Alcedinidae > Ceyx > Ceyx melanurus. Next base: position 9,155 of record JANHGL010009837.1, on the reverse strand, counting down.
AGAAACACAACTCCTGCAAAGAACATTGTTAAATCTTTTCAAAATTTCAGCTATAAGCCATTTTATTGCTAATAATATGGCTAGATTCTCCTTTTTAAGAATCTGGAAATGTTTGACAAGAGGAGAAAATGGAGAGGACTTGAGGCACCATAATCTGTATTTTCCATTTACCTTTCTGGACGCTTGAACAACACATGTGCCACAAATTATTTGTTTATTCTTAAGTGCCCCCAAGGAGTCCAGTCTCCATTCTCAGGCATATAATGCCTATTCAAATGAAAGCTTTAATAGATTGTTGCAGATCTGATATCAATGCATTGAAAGAGATATGCAAATATTCAAAATTAAACAAGCTAGCTTCTGCCCTTTGCCTTTGGAGGTACAATGTCAAATCTGGATGGTGTCATCACTGCAATGAGTTTGTTGCACTCAGCTCTCTGGAGAACTAGTTCATTTTTCTCTTTTTTTTTTTTTTTCCCTCTTCCCTCACTTTGCCTCTCAAAGCTTGCACATTGAAATATTTTCTGTCTGTAGCACTCATAAGTAAGGGGAGCCCCAAACAAGGCTAAAATACCTGTTGTGGTCTGATTTGAGACTGAGGAACATTGCTAGGAGAAGCTCCTACTGTGCTGATTGCTTTGTGTCTTCTTAAACTAAGGTCTGTAATGTCAATGCCTTCTCCTTGGCATTTCCCAATATTGTGGAAACAGTTCCGGAAGAGTGACACAGTCAAAGGCTTGCAGAGAGTAGAGCTGTAGTCCAATTTGGGGTGCAGTCTAAACAGAATTTTGTTCTGTCCACACTGGAAGACAAAGGAGTGGCTTTACTGGTTCTGAACACAGCCTCTGTTCCTCTTTCTCTCCCTGCAAAGTGTGTGGGAGCTGGGCCCCAAAAACACTTCAAGAATTTAAAAATAACATGTCATCCACCTAACCATTGAAACCATGCCAGCAGCTCCTGTGTGCATTGAGTATTAGGGAAAAATAATAATTTTACATCAAAAATGCCATAAAAGTTTTCAGTGTCTTTTAGGCTCTTGTAAAACTGCTATTATCTTGTCCAACCCCCCAAGGATTTTCACACAATTATTAATTATGCTGTGTGGATTTCAAAAAAGACAGTGTCTGAAACAGGCCACATGGCAAATCACACAAACAGCAGCAGTAGCATGGCTGTGCCTGGTCGGCAGGAGGTCCACATGCACCTCAGCTCTGCTGGAGGCTGCAGCTCAGGGGCAGAAATCTCCAGAGTATCCTGGTACCTCTGTCAACCTCCTCTGTTCCATGCTCAGCTCACAAGGGCTTTGAACCAAGGCTTGCCTCTTGCTCCTTCATTACTGCTGGGGAACCAAATATTGCCACTCAGTGATGAGTGGAACTCAACCTAATATATCTCCAGATATCCACAAACATCTAGAAAAACCCCAAACTACAGTTTAATCAATTAGAAACAATGAGAGAGCCCAATGCTCAGCGGGAAGCTTGAGGAAGACTTTGCTTCATTTAGGGTATGTGGACATAATTTATGGGGATCAGAATATGTTGGAAGAGATGGAGGAAGGTGGGTTTGCATTTCAGATACTTGATGCACTGCTTCATTGTTAGCCAAGGCTGGGTACCTTAGGCTTTAGGGGGTGTAGGATCTGATAAGAGCATATAAGGAAGAGTGCCTCAGAAAATAATATCTCAATTTTAATTTAGATGCTTATTTATTTTAGAACCAATAAGGGAAATGCCCAACAACCCAAATGAGAGGGAAAAGAAGATCTTCCCGTACAAGTGTGAACAGTATCATACAGAAACATTCCTCAAAACTGTATTTTGTGAGAGTGTTTGGAGTCTCAGCCAAATCCTATATTCATATGTGGCTAGACAGTTGGTTTATACTTTGAATTAAAGGCAATGTCTGGAAACCATGGCCATGTTTAAACACGAACTGGGCCATAAGCTTCTTATGGGCTGTGGTTACCAAAAAAAAAGCTGACTCACAGTGGGAGAGGACTGGGTTGGAGCATTTCCATGCAATCCTCCCTGCACCTTAGAGGTGCCCAGCCTGTTCCTAGAGATCCTGGACACCTATCGCTCTCATATACTTTCCCTGACACTTGCATGTCATAAATATTTCTTAAAGACTGACTTTACAGCTTCAAATGAGACCTGTGTCTTTTGGCCTCTCAGTAGAACAAATGGGAAGAAAGCAAATGGACTTTTCCAAAGATTTTCAAAATTTCATGCCCAATTCAAACAGATTTTTCCTGTTTCCTTGCAAATGTGAATCTCATTTTACAGCTAAGTCTAGCACAGACTTACCTAATACCATTGCCAAACTCATCATTTCTGCATCAAGTTTAGCAGTGTGCAGAAGGAAGATTTCTGTAGGAGTTTTCCAATTAAGTATTTTTCTATTTCAAAAATACTGATTAGAAACTGATACAACTTGTGGGAAGCTCTTGGTTTTGGCATATCTCATTTTCAGTTTAAAATATTTTGACTCGGTCAGCATTTTTTAATGAAAGATATTATTTTTCAAATAGAAACACATGGTTCTATAGGAAAAAATATATTAAGGAAAAAATAATATTTAAGCATGAAATAATGCCAAAATGTTTCATTAAGATCCAAGCAGCATCTGACCAGGTTTTTTTTTCTTTCAGATTACTGATTTTCAAAAATGGAGATTACAATTTCTGGTACTATTTAAGACTTGGGAGAAAATGTGAAATTCTGAAATCTTTACAAGGTTGGAAAACAGGTTTCCACCAAGCTCTCCTTAGCTGAGATTGCAGAAATTCTTCTGTTTTTTCCTTACTCCCTGGCTCTGTTACCATCCAATTTTGTTCATGCTATTCTCCAAGACAAAATCTGAGCCAGGCTGAGATTTGTGCTGATGGTGAGTGCCTGCTTTTTTTTTCTTTTTTTTTTTCTTTAAATAATTTCCTAAGGCATTGAAAAGGGGCTGATAAAAAGCAGCTTTTAAAATTCATTTTACTAAATAGTTTGAAACCAGACCATAAAGTCTCATAACTGTGGGTTTGCCCTTAATTGTACCTCATTGATAGCCCATTTTCTTCTCCTCTGCAGCCAGTGTTCTTTTTCTTTAAAAGCAAAATATATTGTATGCTACTTTTGAAAGATTTGTGGGGTTTTGCACAAATTGAACAAGATCTGCGGATAAACAGTGTCACCTAGTGGATAATCGGCTTCAGTTTTCCCAAACTGGAAGAAGTTTGGCCGTGTGGTTTTTCCATTTTGTCCTAGAAAAGTATTCTTTCAAATTGGAAAGAGCCCTGTACTGATAAATGGTTTTATTTCCAAATCACTGCAAAGCCAAAGATGCATAATGTGGTGGCCAGCACTGAGCTAGAAGATATATGCATGGGCACAGATCCAGTCATACCAGCAGAAACAAAAGAGAGCCAATTCTCCAGCTCAGTACCTGAAAAGCAAAAGGTTAAAGCATCACAACATGAAATAGTTATTTCCTGGATGTGAAAAGGTTTAACGGTCTCCACGTCATCTCATGCACCATCAGCTGCCCCTCTCCAGGCAGAGAAAACAAGAGAATGCCAGCAGGTGCCTTTGCTGTGTGATCATCTGAGCCTCCTGAGCAGTAAAAGTAGTAAAAATTGCAAAGCACGTGAGGTGAGAAATTTGCCAGAGAACATGTGAATGCTGGAGAAAGAGTATAAGCTCCATGGAAAAATCTTTCATCCTGCAAGATGAAAAGACTTTGGGGATGTGGTAGTAAGTATCTATGAGAAAAGCTGTCTAGAGAGAGCAGGCAATATGGTAAGGTTTGAAAAGCCTTCTGAGTTGGAAGTTGCAGGTTAGAAATTCAGGGCATGATAGGCTCAATCAAGGGTAAAATGCTCCAGAAGGTACCATATGCTCCTGAAAGCTAAACTGAGACTTGATAATCTGAAATCCACCTGGAGTACTTATGGTTCTGCTTTCAACCACTGCTTTTGGGATCCCTTGGAGTCAAGCTGACTTTGAACAAACTAGAGGAAGAAACTAATATAAACAAAGTTGAGCCAAGAATTAAGCAAAGGGCTGTTCTTCAGGCTCCTAGAAATATTTCAGGGGTTAAAAAAAAAAAGAAAAAGAATTCAAGCATCAAAGGTGAGAACTTGGGTAATGTGTTTTCTAAACAAAACAAATACAGGCATTCAGCTGACTTTATGCAGGGTGGTTAGGAAGCAGAGGTTTTGTGATCTCTCTTACAATTCCCCTCTTATTCCTCCTCCTGTAAGGCCATCACTCGAAAATATGTTGTCCTGGGAGCAGAGATGGTAAACTACAGTAAGAATTGCACTTTTTTCCAAAAATGTCTCCAATATCCCTACTCCTTTCCTGCTTCCCTGTCTGGTTTTTCTTGCTGAAATCTGTGGGTGTGATGTCTTGGTCAGTTACTCTGCCTGTGACAAAGTAAGCCCTGCCAAGAGCTCTGTCATTGGTTACATGGCCCTGATGCAGGCAAACCTATGACTTCACTCATTTCAGTCATGACCCGTATAAGAGTGGCTGAGAGCAGAATAGGGACATCTCATGTTCTCTATGAAAAATTCTTTCACAGCATGCTGGATCTAATTGGAAAATGCATTTGTTCATGGAGGCTTCAATGATGGTCCTGCTGTGTTCTGCAAAACCAAGCCCTGGTATGCTTCCTCTGCAGGGGTTTGACAAGAAATAACACAGGACACAGAAAGGGGCAGGAGCACAAGCCATCAAGTTCTTGGAGGCACATTGAAATAGAACATGAAGGAGAGTAAAAGCATGGTTGCAGAGGTGGCTTTTCCCTGTCCAAGAGGCAGCAGGTGGGTAAATGTGAAAGTACCTGTTCAGAAAACTCAGTAGTTGGCATACAGAATATTATCATCTTCTTCTTAACATAGACACCAGCCAGAAGAGGAGGATTTTGTGAAGTGGTGTGAAAGAGAAAGGTGAGAGGGGATATGATCCACCTGACCTGCAGAGCCTATATTGTCGACCTTCAGTGTGTTGGCTGTGAGAACCTCACAGATTGAACACTTAGACCCAGGTCTTACGTTGATATAGATTGGGTCAAAGCAATAAGCCAGACCATTTTCAGGAGTGTATGAATGAATATTAGAATTGTAGTACAGACTGTTAAATATCTACTAGTAGAAGTTTGAGAAACTCCTGAATTCTTAGCACTTCCAAATAACAGGAAACTACAGATTGATTTTTATGGCAGGTTGTTCTGCTGAGCTTGTGTCTGGCCTCTGTTTTCTTCATTTTTGTCATGTATCAAATGGATAGAGTATCATTCTTCTCTAAAAGCGTAAAAGTGATTATCACAAAAAGCCCAAGGAGCTCTGTAAACAGGCAAGCTAAAATATGCTGCAAGCTGGGACACTTTCTCACCTGAGTATACACATTATTTCCAAAACAAACACTGGCATAATTGTAACCCTGTTTGGTGGAGTCTTCTTTCAAACTGTTTAAATTTTCTTTTTTTTTTTTTTTTTGTACTAGACTTCTTGGACCAGTTCCCACTGTTTTGAGTCAGTGGAAGGCACAATCTTCTACTGGTCCTCACCATGGGCACCAGCTGGTGTGAACTTAGTCACATTACTTTGATTTCTCTGTGCCTCAGTTTACTCCTCCATTAATGTAAGTTCTATACTGACTTTCCACAGTGCTTTTATTCTTGGCATCTCAGAGCTCTTTTCTTGGCTAGCCTCTCTCAGATAGTCAAACCATTACTGAATCAGATGCTTTTCATTTTTCCTTTCTCAAAGAGAAGGTGATTCTAATTCCTTGCCTCATTGAAATGTAAATGGAGAGGAATCCTGTTGAGTTCAGTGATACTGTGAGACGTAAAAGCAGTGTGTGAGGTCAGAATCTTCCCATGTGAGTTACAAGTACAAAAAACAGTGAGGAAAAAAAGCCTGAATGTATGAAGGTTCCCACTATTGGGAATAACAGAAGGAAGCAATAGAAGTAGCACCTGGAAAATGCTGCTTTTGACAAGGTCTCCTCTCTTGTAAATATCTGATAACTCTAATATTAAACAATTGGAAATTTATCTGTTCTGTAGAATTCTTTTTGGCTTCTTTATGAAGACACTCTGACTGGGCTTTATTTTAACAATAATAAAAAAAGGTAACTCTTCCAACAGGAAATCATAACTTCTTCAGCCAAGAACTTCTAGTCTGAATTCTGAGGAGGGCTGATATATCTCCATAACGATGTATAATGACAGTCTTAATGTTCCCAGCCTGGATCCATCCGGGCTGTCAGCAAACCTGTTGGATGCTCTTGCTTGGCCTCCCATAACCATGTGCTCTGATGGCCACATGCCAAGCCCAAGGTGGGTGCCAGGCCTCCAGGGATGCAGGTACCGTGTAAAGAGAGGGTTTGCCAGGCAGCCCTCTCTTTACAGTCCAGCTGAGAATCCTGTTCCCTGCATACAAAATTCCATTCCCTCTGCAACAGCAGCCCACACATGTGCTTCTGAGCCCCGTTTGGGTCAGTTTATACACACATATGCCAAATGGTGGCAGAAGATGATGCACAGGCAAACAGTGCTGCCAGAAAGGCAAGCTGCATGGCGCAGGTAGAGAGAGAACCTCTGGCAGCCAGGAGAGGATATAGAAATATAATCACATTCATATCCATCCCTCGGGCTCTCTGGGCAAATAAAGATCCAGCGCAAGCAGCAAGCTGAGGAAATGGGCTGGTTGTGAAACTCTGTGTGTTTGTGTGCACACGTGTGTTTGTTTGTGTGTGTGTGTGTTCATGAGTGTGTGCATCTTTTAGTGTGTGCATAAGTTTGTGTGTTTGTGTGTGCTTGTGTTTGTGTGTGCACATATACAAAGGTAACCACTGGTTTGAAAATCTTCCATTCCTGTTCTCTTTTCCTGTGAAATCACGGCTCAGAATTAGCAAAAGTATTGTCTGGAATGGTCTTCTTATTAACAATATTTCTGGACAACATATTCTGTTTCTGAGTTGCAAAGAAAAGTTAGAAAATAATTTATTCACTTGCCTTTAATCACTTTCTTGTTATGAAAGGTTAAACTCTCCCACTTTGTTGATTTGCTGCTTTCAGTACCCAACCACTGTCTTCAGTAATTCTGATCTCATATTCTGAGAGTAAGCCTTTTCTAACCAGCTCTATCAGTGTGGTCCATAGACAACATCTGCTGACCCCAACTCCAGTAACATGGTCCTTATAGTGAGAAGGCAAAATCATAACACAACAATATATCAGCTTTAAGAAGAAGGGGCAGAATAAAATGTTGTGTGTCCTCTGCCTGAATATTAGAAATGCAGCAGCTAGTGCTCCAGTAAGGGAGACCTCTTATCCATTTAAATCATCAGCATACCAGAAAATTGAAACACAAGGCTTACAAGCTGCTTGCATCCCATCCTTCAAGGTGGCCTCATCTGCTAAGTAGTCACATTCCTAAGTACTGGGGAAATCTGAGGAGTTAATACTTTCCTCTGATTTAAAAGCAAAACAGCAGATCAAAACAACAAAAAACACCCAGTGCATTTCCAAAGCTCTCTGTTTAAACCTGCTCCTCAGCGAGCATTATTATATCTTATAAGCTATTTCTCGGGGTGATTCACTTTAGGGCATCAGGTAGTGTGAGGCTTCAGGACTTCAACAAATTTGAAGGCAAAGCCTAGAGGAACTATAAAAAGCTCCATGTTTCCTCATCTTCCCTTCCAGTTGCCCATTCGGATTTCCAGAAGTGCTATAAATTAAGCTTTTAATCTCCATCAATAGCTCACATTCAGTCCTGGAGCAGGTTATGCCTTTCCATGAGAAAACACTTGTGAGCTTTAGGAACTGGCTCTGAAACAGGGATTGTTCAGTGGTATCTCCAAATGTTAGAAGATTTCAAGTCATGTTCACATGAAACAGCCATGTGAAAACCCACCACTGCTGCTGGTGTTACTGTTTTAAGGCTGACTGGGTGTAGATATTAATATTCCCTCTTGTTCCTTGGGTATGTGCTACCAGGGTAGGACATTAATGAGGTAACAAGGAGGAGATGGCACCACTTCTGTACATGTAGTACTCCAGTCTCCAGTGGTTTCATTCCAGTACCTTTTCTCACAATAAATGCAGTGGCGATTCTTGCTCATGTTTTAAAAGCATGGGGTGTTTTAAACTGAGAATATTTTTCTAGCTCCTGGAAAGTGTTAGACACACAGCCCTGAGGTGGGCAAAGTTTGTGATTGCCATCAAACTAAGCAGCTGTGTTCAGCTTGTCTCAGATTTCTCTTTATATGAGACCGGGGATGATTCATAAAAGGAAACGCTGAGGCCACGCAGGTTGTCAAGTCTCAAGTCTATAACCAGGTGTAATGACTGAGGTTTTGCAGGCAAGCTGCAGTTAAGGGAAAAAATAACTGATCATGGGTCAAATCCATCCCTGATATAATTCCACCATCTTCAGTATAAGTTACCCCAGCGTGAATCTGGCCATATGTCCCTCACTCATAAAATAAAGCAAGATCCTGTCTGCAGCAGAATCAATTGGAAAAAGAGAGAAGGGGGGGGGGGGGAGGGGAATCTTCTTTCTAACACAATTTAAAAATAATAACTTTTTGTTGCACAATGAGGCAGGGAAAACCAGCCCTACTAGACACCAGAATACAATTTCCTCAGCATGTCACAGGGTGGGAAAAAATTGGCATAACCAAGAGGTCTCTTTCATCTTTGATCAGTTCTAAAAGATACAGGGAACAGGGGACATGGATTCCGTAAGAGGAAATCATGCTTGTCTAATTTGATAGCCTTTTATGATGATTTAAGTAGGTGGATAGATGAGGGAAGTGCAGTGGATGTGGTATTCCTTGACTTCAGCAAGGGTCTTTCTATACTGTCTCCCATGGGATCCTCACAGCCAAGCTTAAGAAGTGTGGATTGAGTCATGGTGCAGTAAAGTGGATTGGAAAGCGGCTAAAGGAAAGAGCTCAGAGAGTTGTGGTCAGTGGAGCAGAGTCTGGCAAGAGGCCTGTGACTAGTAGTGTCCCCCAAGGGTCAGTACTGGGTCCAATATTATTCAAGATATTCATCAATGACCTGGATGAGGGTATAGAGAGCACCCTCAGCAAGTTTGCTGATGACACCAAACTGGGAGGAGTGGCTGACACAGCAGCAGGCTGTGCTGC
>JANHGL010009834.1:12400-28638 GCA_024611195.1 Ceyx melanurus | reverse complement strand
AAGAACAACTCCATGTATCAGTACAGGCTGGGGGCTGATCTATTGGAGAGCAGCTCTGGAGAAAGAGACCTGGGGGTGCTGGTGGACAGGGGGATGGTCATGAGCCAACAATGAGCCCTTGCGGCCTAGAAGGCCAATGGATCCTGGGATGCATTAAGAAGAGTGTGGCCAGCAGGTCAAGGGAGGTTCTCATCCCCCTCTACTCTGCATTGGTGACACCCCACCTGTTATACTGGGTCCAGTTTTGGGCACCCCAGTTCAGAAAAGACAGAGAAAGTCCAGCACAGGGCCACCAAGATGATAAAGGGAGTGGAGCATCTCCCTGCTGAGGAGAGGCTGAGAGACCTGGGGCTCTTTAGCCTGAAGAAGAGGAGACTGAGGGGGAACCTCATCTAGCTGGACTAGATGATCTTCTAGGTCCCTTCCAACCCCTAACATTCTGTGATTCTGTAAGGAGAAATCCAGGTAGCAGCAGCCAACTTGGTTAGAGATTTTGGAATAGATTTACAGTAGTTAATTTTGAGGACTGGTACACTGGGGAAAATAACCCTAAAATCTGAAGACAGGTAATGCCTCCTTGAGAGTGTCTGTATTGTAGCAAGGTAAACACCTCACCATAATGCTGCCATTCAACATTTCCATTGCCAAGCCTTTCTTGATAGCTACTGAAAGTAATAGAGGCAAACAGTACAGAGAGGTCTAAATATTAGCAATACAATTGTTTGAAAAAGACTGTACTTTCATCAGGAGGGGAATTCAGAGTTACCATAGAAGCCACCCACTCTCAAAAGTGGGGAGGGAGGGAAAAAGGAAGACTCAAGAACTTAAGATGAAAAAAGAAGCTATTGTTAACAAGACAATATGCACAGATGTTATGTGATAAGGACGTAGAATGAGATAGAGGAATTATTAGATAAAGCATAGGCTTTGTTTTTAGATGGGTGGATTGGTGAAATCATACAAGTCTGTCATTGTTTACTTCACCCTCTCAGAGAGCAAGGACCATGGATCAGCTTGTTGCCTGTTTATGTCTTTAAGGTGGTTTTACTTTGTGTCCAGCTGGCTGAAACCTCCAGAGAGGATTCAGTAACAATCCCTCCCTCTCTCCCAAATATTCCTGTTAACCTAAAGGAAAGCACATCTTGTATCAGAGACTACATGCTTGTGAAATACCAAGTAATACTTGGAGGTCTTTATGTCCATGCTCTCAGTAATTGCTGTACCACAGCTCATACAATGACTAGGCTACTGTTTAAATCTTCTACTCCAGTGAATAGTTATGAGAAAGTTGTTATTCAGGGCCAACTAGCCTGATAAACATCATGACAGTGTAAGGACATGACCCCAAATGCTGGAACATTGCATTTCTTTCCCTGGTGTGTAATAAACAGTGTTTTTAGTTTCAACCTTGCAACAAGATCAAAGCAGAGAAAAGATTTAAAAGAAAAAAAAACAAAAACAAACCAAAGGACTGTCAATATTCATCAAGGACTTAAAGTTGCAGACCACAACTCCACTGATACATCAGAGCAATTAGGTCCATAAGAATTCCAAAATCCTGTGAAATTTCCACAGTTACTGAGAGATTATTAAGTCACAAAACAGATCACACAGCAGTTTTAATTTTTGATGTTGCTAACTGCATATTGACCACAGACAACATGAGGTTTGCACAAAATACTCTTGATCATGTCAAAACCATTGGTATTAGGTATTAGAACTTACTGATGTCTACTTCTCATTTTTAAAATGTAATAATACTATTTTCCTCCTTTCTTTGCAGTATCTGAACAGTTGGTTTCCTTTAGTTACTGTGACTCATGGCAACAGTGGAAATCCAACTTTACAGATGGATGAGAAAAATAGGAGCAATTAAAATAAAGAATGCTGAATATTTTCTAAAATAGCTTGCTCCAAATTTAGAGGTGTATTTCAGTGAAGCAAAGACTTAGATATCTCCCCAAATAAAGACAATACTATTAGGAGTCTTACACTTGCCTCATGTTAGAATTTTATCTCTCATCTCTTATTTGCAGATAACACTTGCCTGCACTAACTGATGATCCACATCTTGTAAACAGACACTGCTCACAAGGCACTGTTGGTAAATGCTCCTGTCAGTACTGCAGATTTTAAGCAACTAGTTCTGAAACCATTTGGAGTTGGCACACTGTCTGTGTAGGGGTGGGATCTTTGTCACATTGGTATTGTTTCCAGATCAATCAAAAATTAAAAATCAAGTAATTAAATTTATGCTCAAAAGCAAGACACATTCATACACATAAACTGATATATACATACACACATGTATAGGCAGGGCACTGTTCAAATACTGAGAGAATTTGAGGAATGGCTCCTGCAATGACCATTGGTACACAGACACTTGCCTTGTTTCCCACTGGCATGAGGAGGGCAGCCCAGGGCTACAAGGACTGTGATTACCAGCACAGGTCAGGTAAGGGACTCCCACAGCCATGTGATGGGCACCAGTTTACTAAGATGTGCTTCTGCTTCAGACCAGAAAGATGTGCACTCCAAACTGAACCAGGGAGTACTGCACAGAGTTACTTTAGTGAGATTTATTAGTCACTCTGCCTCTCGCCTGCCTCCTCACACTTAATAGCTGCTAGAACAGTTCTGATGCCAGGCAGTGAACACCAGTTTTTAACCCAGCCCTGTTCTTCACTCCCTGTGTCACAGAGGAGAGAGGGAAGAAGGGCTGGATTGTCTTGTAGCCCACTTCATTGCAGAATAAGAGCCCAACTGACTTTGTACAAGCACTGAGGTACCTATCAAGTCCAATTCTGGTACCTAAAGACATGTATAGATCTTGGGAAACTTGCAGAGATCAGACTCACATGCTCACTCTTCTGCTTCACCCCACCAGTGAACAGAGGTGTGTGTGATTCTACTCATCTGTAGTGAGTTAAAACATGGAAGTACCAGTCACAGGTAATTCCTGCCCTTACTGTCTACCACTCAACAGAACCTCCTCCCAACATTCTCTGGAAATGGGGAAAAAGTGAACCAAGAACCTGGTTAACCTATAATCTCTAAGCCTTTTTGGACAACTTGCCCTCTTTACAACTACGTCTTTAATTATCAGAATTAAATCACAGAATCATGGAGTCACAGAACGTCTTTGGTTGGAAAAGACCTTCGAGATCATCTAGACCAATGAAATGAATTCTCAAAGGCCTCACAGCAAGTCATAGAAGGTTTACATACATAAATAAGCCAATAGTTGTCTTCTTTTTCCCCATTCCTCCCTCCTCCCCTCCCAGTGTGAGCCCTTTGCTCTCATGAATATAGACATTGCATAGTACAACATACTTACAGCCAGATACATAGCTGCATATACGCTTAGTGCTGCTTCTTTGGATGGGAATGTCTTTCTGGCTTTCATGACAAGGTCTGGATTTCCAGTACAGGCATGCACGCTACTGATGAATTGTGTGTACTGTTTACATCCAAGTGCTGTATAGTTGGGTTTACAAAGTGCAAGAAAATGTGGTGCAAGATTCCCTGTTACTACTTGTCCAGCATTTACAAAGATGTCCGTAGCAAACAGCCCAAATGCGTAAATTCCTAAAGAGGAAAACAAAGAGTTAAATTTCCTGACAATTTCACTCCAGGACAATGTAATATGGTATTTATCATAGTAATATACCAGCTCCTTCCATTTAAGGATATGAAAAACTCTCAGAGGTACTGTACCCTGAAGATCCTGGCTGATGTTGGGCATAGCACTTCCCTAAGCAACTGCAGCAGCAACACTGCAACCTCCCACACACCTGATCTCACCATCCACTGGAGAAGCACACTACTGCAGAGATCACTTCCCTAGACCCCTGAGGCATGAATCTCCTCTCTTCAGGGTAGCTAGCTAAACTACTACCTAACTTTTACCCACACTCACTTAGCAGAAGTAACAAATGCAAAATATTCACTCAGTAAATCTGTTTGAGAATCAAGGAAGTCAGGCCCTGGTGGCAAAGTAATTTGTAAAGTTGTAACACACACTAGTCAAACGTTTCATTTTTCCTTGCAGCTGTAAAAAAGCTGAAGAAGTGAGTAATTCAATACTGCCATGCACGAGTTGCCTTCATCTGCCTGTTACTGGATACATCCCTATGCATGGCATAGTAATCACAATATCAACGCAGTGAGCTCGAGTTCTATGTATTTGAGGAGCTACTTATGCTAACAGGTTTTTTATCAGATGTATCAGCAAAGCATTAAGCACATGCACTCATTCATTTGAATGGAAATGCATGTATCTGATTACTTAGAAGAGATTCCTGCTATTGAGGTCCCATTCTTTCCTTTTGGAAGCAGAAAATGAGCTCTGGAAGGAAATGCAAACACAGCTCCTTGACTGGGAGGCAAAGACAGCCAGGTGCATGTTCAAATTCTACCTGAGTTACAGATTTCCTCCTGGATTTTCACAGACAAATAAGCTTCCCTTTCCCATACTTCAATTCACTGTGAACATAGCATGAGTTTCATAGATTCATAGATACTAGGGGTTGGAAGTTCTGGTAGTTCCAAGCTTCCTGGGACACCATGAGGACTTCAATGGATGTACACCACAGTGGACACAATCCCACAGAAACATTCATTTCTAAAGGTCAGGATTTTCCTCAGCACAGCTTGAGGAGAGAGAATGAGTTCTGGGATCCTGACTGGTCAGCAATGTCAGGCTAACATTAATTCACCCTGAGCTGCTACACACTGGTGAGCAGCGAGCTGACTGTGCCTAGCTGAGCCCCGGCACAACAGGGCCCTTTCAGCAAGCCCTGAGGGGCCACATCACTTTGTGTGAGCATAATGGTAGTGATGCCTCATCTGGTAGAACAGTGCAGAGGCCACTGTTCACCCCTTCCTTGCCTCACAACTTTCTTTTTTTCTTTCTGAGAGCAAGGAGAGCCCACCAAGTGGAAAGGAAACTCGGACACTGATAGCACCCAGTGCAACTGGAGCAGGAGGAGTCCAGCACCATCCCACCCCACCTCCTCTGCACCTATGCAAGACAGTCTCATGCTCAAGTGACCTTTACACTGCAGCAGGGGAGCAACTGTGCTGTGGGGAGGCAGCAGCAGCTGCTACACAAACTGCACCACCCCAGAGCTGCACTGCCCTCCCTCCCCTGCCACTGGGGAGAAGCTGCCCCAAGGCTTTGTTCCTCCAGCCGTTTCCCTCAGACACAAGCCAGTGAGAAGCAAACAGAAGCCAACCCTGCTGTGGCATCTCTGCCTGTGACAGCAGCACCTGGGAACAGTCAATAGGCATTCTGAGCAGTGGTGCTTCTCCATCCAAACACACTGATGATGAACTAAATAGAAGGGTGGCACCCCATATCTCCTCAAGTCAGCAGGGGACTTATAGCTGGCTTCAGTGGAGCATGGATTTTGTAGTTCTCTGCTAGAGATTCTAATACAATCTCTTTGACCTCAAACACCATTTATAGGCCATTGTCTTCAATGGTGGCTGCCACATAAATGCATAATTGAAAGAAAACCATGAACTACAGATATGGCACAAGGGCATCCTCTTTCTTCATTTCACCCTATGCCAGGCCTGCTGGTTGGTTTTCCCCCTTGTGGTCCCATTTTTTTTTTCCTCTATTTTTACTGCTGTTTCTGCAACTATTTTTTTTTTTTAATCCAAACTTTCAATAAGCTCCTTTTGCTACTCAGGATAGAACTCACTGCATCTGAGTTAAGACTACACATGAAATGTTGCACAGTTATCTGAATATTTTCCCCAGGTCAAAATTCAGGCTTCATTTATCACTCTCACCATTCAGAAAATGAAAATATTCATATTGATCATACCAAGGAATCTGATGGTCCTGCGCACCAGTGGATTTATATAACAACAGTCTCCAGTTAATATTGTTTTTTCTTGGTTTTCAAAATCCTTTGTAGCTAACTGTAGACAAAACACTGCAGTTTCTCCAACGATAATCTTAGAGAAGGAGAAAAAAAAGGGGAGAGAAATGGTACATCAGATTATAGCAAGGAAAATACACTAATATTACAGGGATGGCTGTCTTGAGACTACTAAAGCACACCAGCACAAAAGACAACAGGAGTGAACCAAGTTCTGTACATCAATTTTCTGAAGAGAGAAATATGCCTTGTGATATAATTTATATGCATTAAAAGAGAATAAACTTCTACAACCAGAATGGACATAAAGTAACCTAGTTTTCAGGAGAGACAGATGAGATGAGAAAGAACTCAGTTCAAGAACAACAGATCTCATCATGCACAAGACATGGACCAAAATAAAGGCCTAATCCTGGAAGATGCTGAGCATTTCAGTTCCCACGTGGCTTTCACTCACATTCATCATTTCACAGGGCTGATGTCTACATTTCGGACCATGATGGGAGCAACAAAAAGAAAAACATCACATCAGAGGATTGGTTTTCCAGGAGGTATTTAACAGGGTCTGATTTCTATTTTGCCAGCTAAGTGCAAGAAGTTTGGCTTTAGCTTTGGTCCTCATGCTTAAAAATCTTTTGCCCCTGATATTTTACCATTAAGCACAGCCTGTTTCCCATTCATTAAAGCAAAATGTCTCATGTCTGTAGATCATTCACACATCAATAAAGAAAAATTACAGATTTTGAATGGAAACTATCCCCTCTACATTTACCTGTACAGAAAACCACCACTTTTCATTTACTCATGACAATTATGATATTGAGACTTAATGGCCAAAGCCAAGCCCTCAGCAGGTATCTATCTAAACATGATACTGGAGCTTCATGGCAGGTAGCAGACATATGATCAAGGAGAGTAGAGCAGAGGGTGAAATACAGACCACTGTATTCCAACTCTGAGTCACTGTGGGACTTAAAGCAAGGAAGGCTTTTCCACTCTTCTATAGGCAAAGCAGTAAAGCTTATTGATAGGTGCATCAGCCTTTGATAAACAGGAACAAAGACCAGCCAACTGAAGTCTTACTGCACAAATACAAGAAATAATGCCATCACATCTGATTTATTGCCCACATTTTTCTAAACATTTGAACTAACAGGAAAGTACAAACCTTTTCATATATCACAGGAGTTCTATACACAGCATTGGTCACAACCCCCCCCAACTATGGACAATGGTTCACAAGCACAGTTTGTTGTCAGCTGGAAAAATCCAGTTTAATGACCTTACTTAGTTATTTGTAGACCTAGACAGATGACTTTGGGCTAAATTGTGACCCACAGAGGAGGAAAATGCTTCTTATAATTGTGGCACAAATAACAAAGTTAACTATTTTAGCAAGCATGTAAAAGGCAAAATTCAGTTTGTCACAGAAAAACTAGTGGAATTTTTAGATTAAACAAAAAATTCAGTATCTGAATTATTCTCTCTTTACTCTTATGTAAGCAACATTTCAGCATACTAAACTACAATGCCTTCTACTATAATTAAAAATGATAGGTATACATATGAAAGGTAACTAAATCTTGAATTCAAGGTCATAAAAAATATTGCAAAGATAAGGAGAATTCACTCCATTGACCTCCAGAGCTCCCATAAAAAAAAAAAAGACAAAAAAAACCCCCCACAAAAACAAAACCACAAAAAAACCAAACCACACACCAAGCCACAAACAAACAAACAAACAGTTTTAATATAATTCATAAAGGTGAGAACCAAAACACTAAGATTTTTATTGTGAGTCACATTAAGTCCCTTCTTTCTTCTGGAATGATGAAACATCAAGGACTAGTCTACCTGAACACAGTGAGATGCTGCATTTAACTGTTGGTTTTTTTGCCAAGCTCAGTACATTTCAGTACAATTATTGCAGATTTACAGACTGCAGCATAAAGCAGAATCTAGCACAGGGGAAGCATCTGAGATCTACAGTGCTCAACCTTTTACAAGAATAATTTCTATATTTTCTATAATTTCTATATTCCCTCTGGCCCAGGGACCACCATTACCCCTCCCACTGCATATGTGACTTTCAACCAATCAACAAATGACAATTAATAGAATTACTTGTGTACTTTGGTAAATCTTGGGGCAAAAAGTATGTGGCATGTTCCAAAACTGACAGCAAAGGATTGCAATGAAGAATCTGACTCTAACATAAACTTTTAGACAGATCTACCCAAATTCAGAAATACATTTTGCAATTAAAAAAAAAAAAAAAAAAGAGAACATTGGAACTTTTACCTTATTCTGACAGGGTCATAGTACTTTAGATCACTCCACAGATATGCCAAAGAATTATGCTTATTAAAATTCTTAGCTCACAGGTATTTTAACAGCTGTTAAAAGCAGAGACCATCCTTCCCTAAGGCTGAGAAGACCTTTTAAGATATAAATACAGCATGCAAAGTGTAAGAAAAATAACAATTTTCACCTGAAGACTAAAATACCAAGTTCAGGCTTTCTCTAAAGAATATATATAAAAACAAATTTCACAGTCCTTAGACAGAAACACAGGGTAAATAACTGTTACAAGGAGGAGACAGACAGGGATGATTGCCCTATGGACAGTTCAGCCCCAGTTCTGACAGGCAGGGATCAGGTCCTTGTTCTGCTACAGCTTCCCTCTGTAACCACAGGGAAGGCCCTTAGTCCTGTTCACAATATAAAGTGCAGCTGGAACAATACAGAAATCACCCTACACAGAGCAATTTATTATACATACACACTCCATAACTAGCATTTAGATACTATTTTTATAGAAGCACAGAAAAGAAATATGAACCCAGCAAAATCTCCATGGCAATTGTCTCCTGGCTGGGAGGCAATGAGCAATTTGACAGCCAGGAGGAGAGTTTAAGAGACCAAGATCTAAAAATTAGTATTTCTTCTTATTTCATCTCTTAGCTCCTGATTAATATATGAGCTGCTTGATTTTCATGGTGGTTTTATACTAGTAATATAGTTATTGCCAACCACCCAATAGCTGTACCTTTACCTTGTTTTCTGCACAGGATACATAGAGCGTTTAGGACACGTTCAACACACTGATTCCTTCCACAAAAATAAGTTCAGTTTTCTTCTGTATTAGTCATTTTTTCTGAATCCAGGCAAGCTGTTCCTAGTTTTAGCACTGCATGTCAATTTAGAAATCTAACATCCTTCACCAAATCATCCATCCAGTATATCCTTGATCTTGTTCTAAAATCCTAGTTCTTTTTGAACTTCAAATGTCAAGCCTGACTCAATTCCAAATATTAGAGCTCGGGCGGCTCTGACCTTGCTGATTTTCTAGTAAATTACCTCTATAAACAAACCTCCCCTAGCTCACAAATGTTTTACAACAGCCAGTACCTATGTAAATAAATGACCTTAAATCTGCACTTGTGAAATATGAACGAAGTTCATTTTAAGGACAGCCCTCACATACAGGATGTAACTTCCTATAAAAACCCAGGATCCAAATAAGAATTAAACATTCATTTGGATTACAAGATATCTGAGGGTATATTAATGCATTTAAACAAGATAAATCCTGAAATTAAAGGTTAATAATGTCTATTTGGGATTAGGAAAGAAATGTTTGTGTAGAGCAGCTACTTTAAGGTATACAGATGTTCATTAAATATTTCATATGGCTGAACGTGACAGAAAACACGATTCCCTCTCTGCTCCTTCTCAGCATTATGCTGTAGCTCCAGCAACCACTCAGCTAGATGAGTAACACTGAAAAGCAGTTCTTGCAATCAAAAGACCACTAAATATTCATCCATGTTCTGAACTTCCCAAGAACAGAGGACAATCCTGTGCACTAGGATTTCTTTTCTGACTTAATTGTATTTCTCCAATTGTGACATGACTTACACCCTAACCAAAGTCTCTGTGAGACCAAGAAATAACCTGGATAGGGGACTGGCCCTTTGGGGAAGGAGCATCTCAAGCAGTCCACAGCTCTGCCTTTGTCTCTGGAATTAACTTCCTTGTACTTCTTTATCAGGCATAAAAGGAAGCTGAGAACTGGAGCTAAAAATCTTGGGAACCATTTCTAGATCTCTAGGCAAACTGTTAAAATTTAAGTTGCATGGTCTCCCCAACCATTTCACTTACCAGCTCCAATCTAAAAAGTGTGGGGTGGATTTCCTTTAAAAATATGGCTTCCCTAGGCTTTGTTGTTCCTCTTCTTAAATTCTAGCAAAACAATGAGCTATTTCTAGCCTATTTCCCCTTTAAAAATGTCATCAACCTACCACAAAGCAAAGCAGTCTCTATAGTTTGGAAAAACCTAGCAGCATAAACCTTCAGTGATGCTGTATATAAGCTCCACTCTACACTTTAAGCTAAAAATTGTTGTGTGAGGTGACAGCCCAGGCAGGAAAAGAAGCAACAGTATTTCCAGCAGCAGCAATTTCAAGTTCATTATGCAGAGTTTTCCCCTGAGGCCATTTTCTTTGTGTTTCTCTTGTTCTCATTGCTTCTTGCTTGCTTAAACCGACAGCAAGTGCCCTGGCTGATTTTCACAGAAGTACATTTTCTACAGTAAAAAATGACCAGGAGTTTTGAGGAAAATGAAAAACTAAATCCTTGATAAATCTGCCTGCTATTGATTGAATATAAAATATGCCCCCTTGCATTCAGTGTGGAGATATAGGGCCATACTGCATAGAAGGTTCTGAAGATCTGGAGAAGAGACATAAAAGGAAAACTGCTTTTTTAGAGATAGATGTAGGAAAAAAAACCCAAAACCTCAGCCTTTCCCCCCCACCACCCTCCAGTGAATTTTGGTTTAAAAATATGTGCTCTCCATTTTTTGAGACAAAGTTATCAACATTTTCATAGTTATTGGTATACATTCAATCATAGCCATTTACAAAAGCAAAGTAGCAGCATAAAATTATATATCTAGTAGTCAAACATTATCTGCTTGACTTATTCTCTGTAAGGCAGAGTCTGGCTACATGCTATTAAACACTCATGTTATTTCTGACAAATATTCTTTGCTGCTGTTTGCAATACATTGTACACATGTAACAATGGCAAAGGTTGCTCACTTCACAGGGACTTCATTGCTATTTTAAAGCATATAACCAAGCATTTGTAAGCAGAGAGCTTCAACAGAACCCCATGAGCACATCATTGCACAGACATGGACAACATCACTCAATGAATTATCTTCATTTACCACGACAGAATTTTAAAAAACAACAAACAACAAAAAACAGTGTCTCTAAAAGCTTCATTCCCCACCCCCCCTTCTTTTTTTCTTTGATCTTCCCCTAACTGAGCAATTGATCGTGTGTGTAAATGGCATCTCCTCTACAGCACCCTACCCAAGGGGCAAAGCCTCTCTCAGCAGCACACCCAAGCCAGGGCTTGACGCACACAACATCACAACAAATTTTAAGCAGTAATTACCAGGACCCCAGCATTCTGAGGGTAACTAAGAGAAGGGCCTTGTGCCATCACCACAGAGGGCCAGAGGGAGAGTCCTGGTGGGTGCCAGCAGGCCCTGCAGTGGGTGCTGGGAGACAGAAGCAGGGCTGGAGCAGCCCCATGGGGTGCACTGGCACTGCCAGGCTGTGCCTGGATGGGAACACTGGCTCTGCAGTCAGCCACTGCACTTGGCATTGCATCCCCTGCTCATGTCTACTAAACCTTTTCTATCTCTGTGAGATGAAGAGTATCCAGCTGCTCTGCACTGCAGTTCTCCAGGGGGTTAGAAATGGCCAGGACACCAGAAAAGCAGCTCAGTAATGCTAACATGGCAGTCTGGGGGCCAAGGCTCTGGCAGCTGCCTCCAAAACTAGCTAATTGCTGGCACACTTTCACAACACTGAGACAAGTATTCTTGGTGAACACATTCCAAGAGGTAGTAGATAACAGACTTCAGTAAGAACTCTTGCCCATGCACCAAGCTTTTCTTATTTTAAAAATTAAACCCAAAAACTAGAAAAAAAAATCATCAAGAGAAACTTCTCAGCATCTAAAAAAGATTGTTATTTTGATCTGAAAATAGTGAGGGGAAGAGCAAAAAAATAATTCAATATTGCCTTCTGAAAGCATGAATTCATACTTCAAAAGGTAAAGAAACTTCAGGATGAAATATTCCAGATAAGTTTCTTATAATAGGGAATTAAGGCAATTCTTAACTTGTTTTTGTTGTTCTTTTTACAAAAGTAAGGCTGGCATTATCCAATGTTTCCAAGTTCACACTCGACTCCACAAACAGACCTCATTAGAAAGATGTATTTTAATATGACCAGAGATCATCTAACTTTTGTCTCCCTCCTGATCTTTGAGTGATACTTGGAAAAAGGCTGTTGTAACATATCCGTATTCCATTAAGGATTCTGAAAAATAATTTTACATCTTTTTTTTTTCTTTTTTTTTTTTTTTCAAGCACTGAGCTTCAACCCCTCTCTGCACTCTCGGAGAGTTTCAGGACTTTGTGAACTGTGCCACCGTTGATATTTTCATTAGAGTTAGTTTGCTTCTAAACCGACCCTTTTTTTTCAGTTTATTTTGCAGAACTAGCAATACTTTGCACGTGAACTGTTGGAAATGGTTTCTTGGATAAAAATGATGAAAATGGGTTCTCATCTATTTATGAACTGGAATTCACAGTATTTTCTGGTTTCTCAATGAATCAACTTCAATTGGAGATGATGTTGCTTGTCTGGACCAATATTAATTTTATTTTTGGTGAATTAAACCCATGGTGGCCTCCTCCTGTCTACTAAAAATAAACATCCAAATGCTCTTTCTTAGAGCATACCTGAGAATCAAGATTAATCTTAATTTCTCAAAGTGTGTTTGAACTATGGATCCTAATTGTAGATCTGGGATTATTTATCATGCATATATTGAACTCGAGCTTGATGTAGGTATAATCTAGCTGCTGTTTCCCAGCTATTCCCTCCTTGTCTGTTTGCTGTGTGCCTGAGGAACCTGCACTCTTTGCAGGGCTGTGTTTCTGCCCTGCACTGATTTCACCCTTGAAGTAAGAGCAGCTCTTAGATCAAAATATACACTGTACAGCTCTACACAGCATCCAATTTACTGCGACCGTTACCTTTGCTTTCATCTCTTGCAAGGTCAAGATTTGACTTAGTGATGTTCTGTTTGATAAAAAGCTTCTTGGAGAAGATGCTTTCTGCTGGAAAAGATCAGTGAAATTTCCACAGAAGTTTTTCTTCAGTGTAGGAGGCTGGAATTCTGCAAGTTGGTTGTAGTTTGTTGCTAAGAGTGTAAGAACACTTAGTAACTTCTGCTCAGTTGCTGTGTTACAGGATCTTGTAGAAACAGGAGCTAGCTCCAGTTCCTTTGGGGTGCTGATTTATAGATATTGGGGCTATGGGTGCCAGAGCAGAGCTGATATTGGAGCTGAATTTGTCAGGCCTTTGTGAATCAAGTTTTCATGTCTTGGGGGCTGGTTATAAAAGCAGCAGGAAAGGGAGAGAGGGTGCCTCAGGCAGCTGTCAGGCCTCTGACATAAGAGTTAAGTCTCTAATCTTTTGTTACCTGTTTATTTCTTCAGAATGAATGTGGCAGATCAGACCTCAGTGACCCCAGCTTGGCTCAGCAGACCTTGGCAGCCCCTTACATCAGAGGTGCAGGGTGATGGTGACTGATGCTGCTGCTTCACACACCTCTTTGCTGGAGCTTTGTTCCACCAAACAGGAAAACTTTGCTTTGTAAGCACCCAGCTGCTGCCAGTTGATGGGGCAGGAATAGAAACAGGGCTTGGCATTGCAACACACGTGTGGCTGAGCAAATGGCAGTGGGCATGTTCTGTTTTTGTGGTCTGGCTAGCACTGACGTGGCTTTGTCCCACCAGCAGCCATGCACCTTGTGCCACAGCTGCTCTGCTGCATGCTGGATGTGTTTGAAAGCTCTGGGCTTAGCCCCACAACCATTCTGGGGCTAGAGAACATTGCCTGTGTGAGAGAAATCCGTGCCGTTGGATTGCCAAACGTTTGGTTTAGAAAGCTGTTTGAATACTGGATGTTTTTGTCTGCTTATGTTTATGAAAATATTTCTGTTTGGCTAGTGGAAGTTGTCCTTTGAAGCCTCAGATGTGAAAGCATAAACCTTGCATGTGTAAAGCACGAGCAGTGTTGTTGCTCTGCTAATAAACCTTCCAGCCCTGTGCTGGCAGCTGCTGGAGAAGTTGGTGTGTCACAGTGTGAGGTCCCCTGTGAAAAATCACACTTGGACTTTGGAGGAGATTGGAAACTGTCCAGCTCGGGGACATCCATGGCAGGTGTTTTTTCCCCACTGTGAGTGCACAGGAGAGTGTTGCCTCTGTTGAGAGCTCTTATGTTAAGGCCCCAAACCACTCGGCTGTTTGAACTCCCACGTGCAAGCAGCATCAGTTATTTTCAACCCCTGCAAGTGCAATCAGAAAAGGAAATTTGGAAGGTGGGACAAATAATGTCTTTTGGCCTTTCCCTGTAGGGCAGCCTGCCTGCTTCAGACTTGAGAGTGAAGAGCAGTCCTGTTGCAGGCACCGTGTGGAAAAGCACTAAGCTTTGCAGCTACTGGAAATGGAGCTGGAAGAGTGATGTCCAAAGTGAATTGCAGAGGTGTGACTGGCATGCTAGTGTGTTGTGGGGCTTCCCCTGAAGCATGGCATCAGTGCCTGCTGACAGTGAGATGCAGGGTGCAGTGCTGCAGCTCAGCATCTGTGGCTTCCATGGGAGCTGTTCCCTGCAGCAATTCCCTTCCCTCACATGCAGCCTCTTGGCTAATGCAGGAAAATAATCAAAATAGAAGTGTTCCATAACAGAGAGAACTAATCCTGGTGTTTAATCGTAATCAGACAAAAAGTTAAATAATTTATCACTAGAAATATAAAGCAGAAAGCTATGGATTACAGTGGATTTGCAGAAGTCATCTGTTTAATGCTTATCTTTTATCTTTAGTTTGCAAACTAGTTTTGAAATGGGTTGGTTTTGGTTTTTTTTTGCAAGGCATTTAGTTAACTTGTGAGAGATTGCTAAACAGGAAAACTACACTTAATGCAATAGTGGCATGGGAGTTTACTAAAGGGGATGTTGACTTAGGTTAATATTAAAAATAACTATTTCCTATGATTCTAATAAAAATAAACAAAATATCCCTCACACTGTATTAAAAGTTCCAATGTTTTCTAATTATAGGGAGTTACTTTTATTTTTGATGCTACCCGTGTAGTCCAAAGGAAGTTGATTATCTTTGTCATCCATGTTATATTTTTGTTGTGGCAACTGAGCCTTTGAGCAGGAGGTTATTTTGCTTGGTTAGAGTGGTATCAGGTAGCCTCAGGATGTGGGTGTGCTGAGACTTGTACCTCACCATTTCCTCTGATCCTTGCCTTGGAGCTTCTCATCCCTCCCAGATGATCACCATGGTCTCCTGTCCCCAGCTTGGTGAGTGCATCCCACCTCTGAAAGCTCCCTGCAGCTGGCTGGGAATTCCTTTGTGCTTCTCCCCAACTCTTTATCACATTTATTTCCATGATTGATCTGAATGAGACTGTATTGGCCATAAGATACACTCATAAGATGTATTATCCATAAAATATATACCATTTACATATGGATAAATATCTTCTGCAGGTTGGAATCAGTAATATATTTGGAACAAATACTTGTTCAAAGCAAAACCTTCATATGAACTCTGTGCTAAGAAAAGCAACTGACAAGAAAGCAGTGACCCAGTTTTTCTAGGTAATTATTTTTACCTTAAGCTGGAGAAAATAGTGTTTGAAACAGGATGTAATTATTTGATTATTATTTATGTTTAATTGTTTCCCATTGGTCGTTTTTGGTTCAGGGGAAAGGAAAGCTGCAGTTGTACTGTATTGAAACTTTTATTTTAAATGCTGTATTTATCATACAGTTATTAAATGCAGCATATGCATCTTGGCAAGAATTGTCTGAAATGTCCTCTCCTGCATAAAATGTGATTGTGCTGGAAGGTGCCTAATGCATGAACAGGAAAAATATTCATCTTCCATAATATGGTTTGATATTTGTAAAACAGAGGCATGCAGGGTAAGAGACCTGAAGTCTATTCAATTGCTGCTGCAGTGATGGTGGCTTCCTGACCAGCAGCCAACACAGGTGGGAACAGGACAGGTGCCTGGGGCTGCAAAAGAAACCTGCTGGAGTGTACTCAGTGGGCACTGGCAGCCAAGGAGGCCAATTGCATCCTGGGCTGCAGCAAGAGCAGTGTGGGCAGCAGCTGGAGAGAGGGGATTCTGCCCCTCTGCTCTGCTCACACCTCCCCTGGAGTATTGCAGCCAGC